>JAHPZR010020353.1:0-19849 GCA_019787425.1 Platygyra sinensis | reverse complement strand
GATAATTAATTACGTCGAGTGATCGTGAATGATGTCTAGTGATGGCGAGTGATGTGTAATGACGGTGAATGATGTCTACTGATGGTGAATTACGTCGAGTGATTGAGAATCACGTTCAGTGATGGTGAATGATGTCGAGTGAGGGTGAATGATGTCTAGTGATTGCGAATGATCTGTAGTGACGGTGAATGATGTCTAGTGATGGTGAATTACGTCCAGTGATGGTGAATTACGTCTAGTGATGGTGAATTACGTCGAGTGATGGTGAATGATGTCTAGTGATGTCTAGTGATGGCGAATGATGTGTAGTGAAGGTGAATGACGTCTAGTGATGGTGAATGATGTCTAGTGATGGTGAATTACGTCTAGTGATGGTGAATGATGTCTAGTGATGGCGAATGATGTGTAGTGACGGTGAATGAAGTCTGGTGATGGTGAATGATGTCCAGTGATGGTGAATGATGTCTACTGATGGTGAATGATGTCTAGTGATGGTGAATGATGTCTAGTGATGGTGAATGATGTCTAGTGATGGTGAATGACGTCAAGTGATGGTGAATGATGTCTAGTGATGGTGAATGATGTCTAGTGATGGTGAATAACTTCTACGGATGGTGCATTACTTTAGTGATGGTGAATCACGTCCAGTGATGGTGAATTACGTCTAATGATGGTGAATGATGTCTAGTGATGGTGAATTCCGTCTAGTGATGGTGAGTTACGTCTAGTGATGGTGAATGATGTCTAGTGATGGTGAATTACGTCTAGTGATGGTGAAGTACGTCTAGTGATGGTGAATTACGTCTAGTGATGGTGAATTACGTCTAGTGATGGTGACTTACGTCTAGTGATGGTGAATGATGTCTAGTGATGGTGAATGATGTCTAGTGACGGTGAATGAAGTCTAGTGATGGTGAATGATGTCCAGTGATGGTGAATGATGTCTACTGATGGTGAATGATGTCTAGTGATGGTGAATTACGTCTAGTGATGGTGAGTTACGTCTAGTGATGGTTAATGATGTCTAGTGATGATGAATTACGTATAGTGATGGTGAAGTACGTCTAGTGATGGTAAATTACGTCTAGTGATGGTGAATTACGTCAAGTTATGGTGACTTACTTCTAGTGATGGTGAATGATGTCTAGTGATGGTGAATTATGTCTAGTGATGGTGAATTACGTCTAGTGATGGTGATTTACGTCTAGTGATGGTGAATTACGTCTAGTGATGGTGAATGATGTCTAGTGATGGTGAATGATGTCTAGTGATGGTGAATGATGTCTAGTGATGGTGAATGATGTCTAGTGATGGTGAATTACTTCTATGGATGGTGCATTACGTTTAGTGATGGTTAATCACGTCCAGTGATGGTGAATTACGTCTAGTGATGGTGAATGATGACTAGTGATGGTGAATTACGTCTAGTGATGGTGAGTTATGTCTAGTGATGGTTAATGACGTCTAATGATGATGAATTACGTCTAGTGATGGTGAAGTACGTCTAGTGATGTTGAATGATGTCTAGTGATGGTGAATTACGTCAAGTTACGGTGACGCACTTCTAGTGATGGTGAATGATGACTAGTGATGGTGAATTACGTCTAGTGATGGTGAATTACGTCTAGTGATGATGAATGGTGTCTAGTGATGGTGAATTACGTCTGGTGGCGGTGATTACGTCTAGTGATGGTGAATGACGTCTAGTGATGGTGAATGATGTCTAGTGATGGTGAATCACGTCCAGTGATGGTGAGTTACGTCTAGGGATGGTGAATGATGTCTAGTAATGGTGAATGATGTCTAGTGATGGTGAATGACGTCCAGTGATGGTGAATGATGTCTAGTGATGGTGAATCACGTCCAGTGATGGTGAATTACGTTTAGTGATGGTGAATGACGTCTAGTGATGGTGAATGACGTCTAGTGATGGTGAATGATGTCTAGTGATGGTGAATGACGTCTAGTGATGGTGAATGACGTCTAGTGATGGTGAATGATGGCTAGTGATGGTGAATCACGTCCAGTGATGGTGAATTACGTCTAGTGATGGTGAATGACGTCTAGTGATGGTGATTGACGTCTAGTGATGGTTAATGATGTCTAGTGACGGTGAATCACGTCCAGTGATGGTGAATGACGACTAGTGATGGTGAATGACGTCCAGTGATGGTGAATGACGTCTAGTGATAGTGAATGACGTCTAGTGATGGTGATTTACGTCTAGTGATGTTGTATTACGTCTAGTGACGGTGAATTACGTCTAGTGATAGTGAATGACGTCTAGTGATGGTAAATGATGTCTAGTGTTGGTGAATGATGTCTAGTGATGGTGAATCACGTCTAGTGATGGTGAATGATGTCTAGTGATCGTGGATGACGTCCAGTGATGGTAAATGATGTCCAGTGATGGTGAATGACGTCTAGTGATGGTGAATGACGTCCAGTGATGGTGAATGACGTCTAGTGATGGTGATTGATGTCTAGTGACGGTGAATCACGTCCAGTGATGGTGAATGACGTCTAGTGATGGTGAATGATGTCTAGTGACGGTGAATCACGTCCAGAGATGGTGAATGACGTCTAGTGATGGTGAATGATGTCTAGTGATGGTGAATGATGTCTAGTGATGGTGAATGATGTCTAGTGATGGTGAATGATGTCTAGTGATGGTGAATGATGTCTAGTGATGGTGAATTACGTCTAGAAATGGTGAATTACGTCTAGTGATGGTAAATGATGTCTAGTGATGGTGAATGATGTCCAGTGATGGTGAATGATGTCTAGTGATGGTGAGTGATGTCTAGTGATGGTGAATGATGTCTAGTGATGGTGAATGATGTCTAGTGATGGTGAATGACGTCTAGTGATGGTGAATGATGTCTAGTTATGGTGAATTACGTCTAGTGATGGTGAATTACGTCTAGTGATGGTGAATGATGTCTAGTGATGGTGAATGATGCCTAGTGATGATGAATGGTGTGAAGTTATGGAATATGATGTCTGTTGATTGTGAACAATGTCTAATAACGTCAAATGATGTATAATAATGTCTAGTGTTGTTTAGTGATGTGAATTTACGTCTAATGACTCCAAATGACGTGTAGTTCCATATATGGTATTGGAATTTTTATGAGGTTTCTCCATTTGGTGTATATAGGACACGAATTTATAACCCGTAAGCTTGTCCCAGGGCCTTCTCTTTTGAAAGAACGCAAAGACCACCTCAGGTGGACTGGGCAGCGATGATCGCTACAGCAATTTTCGTTCGAGTAAAAAGTAAATTAATTGTTCATTCGTTAGGTTTTTTTCTTTGATTGTTTTAACCTGACTTGTCAATCAAATTATTATTATAAATTTATCAAAACATCGATCTGACAATCAGTCAGTTAATTCATTCAGAATCGAAATCAACGCTTCAATTTTTCATGACTTATCTGAACCACATGACCTTTCAAAATTCTAAATATCAATATTTGCATTGTCTTTTTCTATGGATGCAGTTGAACGTGGCAAAATGGTTTCAAATATTTGTCAGAAGTTGCTAGAAAAGGAGTGGAGGGCGTATGACGTAGAAAACATTCCCCGTGGCATTGAAGGCATCTATTGCATAGGTGTTGTATCGGGCGCCCCGCGACAGTTCTATCTTGGAGAACCAACGGTCCTTTACGTGGGTCGAACAAACGACGTCCACAGACGACTGGTTGAGCATAAACACCAGCATTTGAAGATTGATCTCTTTGTCAAAGAAGAGTTTGAGGACAATGGAGGTGAACACTTACGAATCAAATGGATTAAAGAGAAAAACCAGGAGACCAAGGAGAAAGATTACATTGAATGTATTGCGCATAAATTAGGTTATTGGCCTAAATACAACATGAGGCGTTGAAAGCGGTCGATAGACGTTTGCATAGGCTTTAGTTGGTCAGTGCAGCTTCTGAGTCAAGTAAACCTCTTTTAAATTGTAAAATATAATAACTGTTTAAATCGGTTCTTGTTTTGTATTTTATTATTTTTTTGCACAAATATCAAAAGCATATAAACAGAAATTTAAAATCAGTTTTGTGCAATAAGCTAAACATTTTCTTGCACGACCTGTAGTTGATCAGTCCTCATTGTTCTTGATTCTACCTTCTATCCAGATACTCATTTGCTTTTCGAGTAGAATTTTATTATAATTAATTTAGTGCAGTGCTCATGAGATTAAATCTTTTCACAGAAAGAACTTTTGAGTGAGAATTTCTTTATTCCAGTTGTTTCATTGTTCGACAAGCTCTGAGTTATTGGACCTTATTAAATTATTCCAGTTTTCAGCGTGATGTTTGAGTAAAAAATCTTGACTTATAGTTGAACTTTGGTGGTGTCTCTGTATCCACGAAATCGCATACAGTTCTATGTTAAGGACGGTGCCTACTCAATACAAAGGCTTTTGCGCCAGGTTAGGACCACGCGGAAAAAGTAGATCTTTGCAAGGGCTATTTGAATCCACAAAGAAAAATAGAGGTAGCCACGCATTTTTTCAAGATAATTAGCCTTGAATCTCAACAAAAATGCTGACATCAGCATTTTTCTGAAAAAAGAAGAAAAGAATATTTCTACGAAGATTTCCACAGAATTCGCTTTTACATACAGAGGCAAACCCATTTTAAAAGATCTTCAAACTACATGGCAAATGGTAACATTAAAATAATTTTTGGTACGTTTTCAACAACAAAGTCGTTGCAAAAGCGCTTTTAGCGTCTCTGACAGCCATCCTCTAGTTTAGCTAAAATATAGTCGAAATACCTTTTGCTCACAACCAGAAACTAATCACATGTTGATTAGGCTTGCCACTTCCATTTCGCAACATAAAATGCAGGGGTAACCACGCGTTTTTTAAAGTTGTTACAGTCAAAACGGGTCAAGCGTTCCTCTCACAAGTAGATTAATAAGTTTATTATTGCAAATTTGATTTCAGTAATCATTTCAATAATCTGTTCGTCGGATGAACAATGGAAACTTCAAATCAAGTGTCAGTTCAAAACTTGAATTCGTTTGGAATATTGCTAGCTTCCGGTGCCAGGCCGGCGTGAGAATTTCACCGGTTTACTCTTCTGGTTTGCATAATTAATCTATCAAACAACGGTCATTTCACTCTAGCAACATTACATGTACCTTTCTGCAATCTTACCAGTATCTTCAAACTTGAGACAGTTTATTTTTTCGAATTCCAAAGATTGGGCGAAGAAATGAATTTAAAAGGAAAGGCATGTTGGCGACCTTTAATAGCAGATTATGCAAATTGTAAACCTGTCAAATTCTCACGCCAGCCTGGCACCAGAAGTGAGCAATAATCCAATCAAAATTCGAGTTTTGAACCCAGGCTTGATTTGAATTTTGCATCATTCATCCAAAAACCAGATTATTGAAATGATTCCTGAAATCAAATTTGCAACAATGAAATTATTAATCCACTCGTGAGAGGAACGCTTGACCCGTTTTGACTGTAATGTTTTTTGAAAACTTTTACGGTGCCCGTTACATATTTTCCTGTCACCTCCCCAGTAAGTAAGACATTTGCGTTTTTGCGCGCGCACTACGCCATCAACCTGGCCATCTGCAGGTACATGTATACAGTTGGATTTCAGTGTAAATTTCAAAAGATAACATCTAGGTTTTCAGCTGGAAGAAGTTTACATTTATTGGTTAGCGATATGATGCTATTCTGGTGTCACTGGTTTAAATACAGGTTCATTAAAATTGACTTGGTTACAGTAGGACAATTTTGCTTTAATTTTAGTCGTGAACTTGGTGGCGTAGTTGATTGCGTCAATGTCAACCCCAGCGTGCGCGCGCTTAAACCATGGCTTGCGTGATGCGCAGAACATGTGCGCACTAACAAAAGTAGGCACCGTCCTTAATTAAATCAGAAGTCTATCACGTGGACAGCAGTAGTAAGATACTTATTGGGTGTGGTTCTTAATGCAAGTTCTCAGCTGTTCTTCATATCGGGAGAAAACAGTAAGGAATTGAAATGAATAATCCTTTTTCTCGTATTTTAATTCCTGTTCAGCTTCCGAAAGTTCCGTTTCTGACCTATAGTAGCTGAAAACTCGCAGACAATCTTTTTATTTGCAAGAGCTTTTCTGCTAGTACTGCATTGACAGGGTTGTATAAACTATTCTTCCACAAGCAACAGAAAATAAATAAAAGTCCACGATCGCTGAACAGGTCAAAACCTAAGCGAGGTAAGTCCAGCAGTAGTCATGCAATCATAGCTAATCGTGCTCGTTTTATTCTCAAGTCCAGCTTCCTTGAGATTATTGTTTATGGATAGTTGATTGTGATGTAAGAACTTGATCTCTGTGTTCAATGTCTCCTTTAACTCAGCCACAGCTCAGGTTTGCCTCCGGAATTTCCCTCTATAGATTTGGCTCTAAAATGAAAGCGAAAGTGAACATGATTATAAACATGAAGCACGTTTAGTGAATATTGACCGACTCGAGTTCCTGATGAAACTCTCATCATTCAACAACAGCGATGGGACTTTCTTTACTTCTCCGTTTATTAATTACTGTTCTCAATCCCGGTGCAAGAGTTGAAAATAGCTAATAAGCGAAATATCAATCTCTCAGTAAAAATACCGACAGAAAATACGTAATAATAAGCTCCACAAACTGACTGATTAGATTTCTGGAGTGATCTCCAGGACAGCCTACGGTTCACTTGGATAAATGTTTCCTGAATTCACAGACAAGATCAACTGCATGCAGCCAACCGTAGTTGTTTACTTGGAATTCTCGAGAGCATTTTTTTTCCAGTCTTTTTTGGCCACAAACAGTACAATCGAGAAAAACTTTTACTACGGCCATCCCTCAGATGGTCTCTAATATTTGTCAACGTCTTCTCATAAACAAAAAATAAATATGGAAATTTTATGCCTATGATTTCGATAAAAGCACCTCAGTCAGACTGAATGAAGGTATTTATGCCATGCATAAGCCTTCACGCGACTACAAGAGCACAAAAGGCCAGGATTTGGATATGGATGAGTTTTCAGTTTCTTCGAAACAATGGGCAAAAGCTACAAATAAAATCTGTAAATTTTTGTGTTGAAGAAAATACCTCGACTGTATATGCATAAAAAAAGGCAGCAAATGTCTCTCAGTGTCACCAAGAGTTGACATACTGAAGGAAAGCATCTGAGATGTAGCTTTATTTGGTAAATAAATAAATTACATGCATGAAACTCAAGCAACAAAGATAGGCTTGCGATGTAAATAAAGTTCGTATTGTGTGACCGTCCGGGTGAGTGTAGTTCTAAAGAGAACTGTTGTCGAAACGTCAGTCACCAGTAACAGTTCTTTTCAGAACTACACTCACCCGGACGATCACACAATACGAACTACTGATACTCCTGGGTTCAAACCATTTACTATGATATAAATAAACTCGTAATTAACTTCAATTGATTCAATTTCAAGTAAATGTTGGCAAACAACTCTCGTTTTGCTTTCGACTTTTTCCTTGTTCTAGCTATCGACCCTGTACTCGATTAATTTTTGGTCAATATCATTCTTATTTTTAGCATGATACACATCTATGGATTGGTCGTTTGTTAATGTCGACGGAGCGCTTAACATTTCATATATATTGCTTGTGAGATAATTCCTTCTTAATGATATATTTCTCCCAAGGGCTTTTGTTCGAATAGTCACTCAATCGGCAGTTTTCCGTTGCTGAATCATTTAGTTACGACTCCGGCAGGGACAGCTGCAGTCTCTGGCTCTGACATCGAGCAAGTACTGGTCTAGTGACGAAGCTAATGATCATGCTTGTCGAAGTGTCGATACAATTCTTCTAAGACCCGATCGCTACTCCTTCGCCTCGAGAAAACCAGAAACGTAATCATTTGAACTCACTGTTTATTCCTCGTCCATGTGATCTTGACCCTGGTAAACTGATAAAGGTTTCTTCTTGTGTGGAGAGAAGAAAAGCCCTGTCCAAATAGAATATAGTAACTGCCTTTTATTGCTCCTCATTGATGCAGATCAAGAATCAAAGACAAACTGTGCACGAGTTGTGTTGTTATACCGAGTTCGGATTAAGCGAAATAAATTAGCAAATTCTAAGAAACCACATAATGTGAACATTTCTTAGAAAAGTTGACAAGAGCAGGGCATTCTGCCAGAATCCAACGAGTATGATTGCAATGATTCATTGGTAGTCTTAAGATATTCTGAGAGAAACGATAATTTTTTTTAAGAGAAATTACATTATTCTGAAAGTGTATGCTATGCAAGCACTTTCGGTTTCGTGGGCAAAAGTCCCATTCTATGTGACACAATACGACAATAATAATACACAAATGATGTTTATAAGGGAAAAATCCCTTTCCTTTTTTATAGCTATTAACTGAAACTTTTAGAGTTGGGGAAATAACCTGTGCTGATGGCCAATCAGAGTTTAGGATAACCTCAAATAGACGTTACGTCATGCAGTCTATATAACAAGGGAGTCAGGAGCGCGAGATTCAAATCAGCCAGAAAACTTTTTTTCACGAGATCAGTGAACAGTGCTTTGAGAGAGGTGAGTTATAGCGTCTTGAATCGAATTTACCCTACGTATACTCTTCAACAACGACAACAACAAGCTTTATTTCTCCTTGTTCTCATACATATAATTTTCAGTAGCACACCTTATTTCTGCGGATAATTCTAAATTATCATCTGTGGCAGTTTCAAGGCCGACATCAACAATCGCGTGCGTCAAAGACGATCTAACTAGTGTAGTCAAACATGTCATAATTCTGGTCATGAGTCTTGCGGATGAACATCGAACAGTAACCCTAAAGACAGCTGAGCACTCCGTAAAATATTTTCACAGTTGTAATCCATATTTTCAAAACCGAAAAAGATCTTTCGTCCAAGTTGAAATATGCGCTGATGTCAAAGCCGGTGACCTCTATTTTATAAAATTTCAGTTTCTGAGACTGTCAGCTTGCGAGCGACCTTGTTTACGCAAACCGTACGTTTTGTTTTGTTTTGTTTTGTTTTCTTTCCAGACTGAAATCAAGACGGCATTTTTTTGTTTTCCTTGTGACGCCAGAAAGTTTCATCAGAGGTGAGAACAAATTTTTTGGTCGATATTCTTGATCATGTCAAAAATAGGTTCAGGAAATGAAACTAATCTCACATATACTGTTATAGTTTTATTCAAGAACATTTCGGCGGAATCCTGAAAGGTAGTTTTGTAGAGTTAAATGGTGGACATGGCATTTACTTTTCTTCAGAGAACTTTATAAAACCTTCTTGGTCTTCAAGAGGAGTCTTGGAAACCACATCAAAGCACGCGAGGTTCACATGCTATAACACAAGTTTTTCTGTAAATTTTACGTAATTACGATCAAGAAATTTATCTAATCTCTGATGTACAATTTGAGGTATATTCGGACTTACATTGAATTTAAGCCGTAAAGAAAAATAAACTAATACCCGACCCACAGTATACTATAAGAGGCCAGCCTTGGTCTGTCGAAATTTCAGTTGCCGCATAACCCCGACCCGGTATCAAATTTCTGCACTCAAGCAAGCAAAACGAGTTGCTCAGAGGTAATTTTTTCTCTATTTTGGAGGGTAAACTGAGAAAGAAATCCGGCGCCCACTTTGACCATTTCTCGAAAATTGCAAGAAGAGGGCATTCTGTCAGAAACCAATGTGATGAAAAGTCTCTTCTCTTGTGCGTGGAGTATGTATTTTTTTTAATACCATCGGCAAATTGAAATTTTCTGACCTATGATTTACTGCGTCTTGATAATTATTAGTAGTTAAAACGGATTAAAAACTTTTTCATCCGTGAACTGTGATTTTGAACCCTTAATTTTCAGTATAGTTCTGTATAATTAATCTGTATCTTTCTTTAGATGGCCACTAAGATTTGCAACAAACTAATACACGAGCCCTGGATGTTCTACACCGATACCTCTAAAATACCTCATGTTGGGGGAATTTATGTCATCGGAATAAAGCGGCCAAAATCACGAGCAATAAAATATTTGTACCTCGGGCAGGCTAAGGATGTCCATAAAAGATTACAGGACCATAAATATGGTCGTCAAGACATCGACGCGTATATCAGGCGAAATTACAGAAGAAATGGTGGAAATGATCTACGAGTAAAATGGACCAAAGAAACAAGGCATAAGTCGAAGGAGGGGGGATACATCAGGTGCATGGAACAACTTCTCGGCTATGTGCTAGAGTATAACAAGAACGGACGAAACAAATAAATACACCGTGAAAATTATCCAGCGTGAGTCTAAACGTCACAACAATTCTTTGTTCTAGCTTCTTTGTTAAGCCCAGTCCAAGGTTGGGAAAAGCTAAACACTGGAAGTTTATGTAGAATATGCTCTGTAATTTATTTTTTTATTTGATTATGTCCGTGGTGATAATTTTAAAGCTTATATCGAAAGAAGTTACATATAAGTGAAAACTACGACAATAAAAGTAAACCGTCTTTGAAGGTAATCTTGTACTTTTTCTGTGTAATCCACAGCAGCTTTTCCAGTTTACACTTCGTCGGCAGCAAGCAAAGCTTGGTATTGATTTAGATGTGTATTGTTAAGGACTGTAAGAAGCCTCACGTAGAAACGTTTTTGGGGAAGAAAAATGAGCAGCCATGATCCGTTAGTCTGTGCACAGGCTAACAGTATAGCCAGCGTGTATTGTTTTAATTGACTACATTCTTTTTCTGTATCGTTCATAGCTGCGATTAAGGAAAACATATCACAGGGGTGAGGTTAGGGGGGCTGTTAATGACCGAATCAGTCAACAGTTTAGGTCGGTTACATAAGGACCTGTGGAAACACTGCTATTTAACAATTAGACCCATAGCCCCGAAGGGCTACGAGTCAATAGCCCATGAGGAGAAGCCGTATGTGCTGTTGACCCATGGCCCACACAAGATGAGTTGCTCCAATCAACTGCTGGAGAATGACCAGCGCCACAGTAATCTTTTTGATTTACAACTGAACTTTACCATGCGTTTCATCAGAGAACTGCCGTCATGTCTTACGTTTTGCCCTGTAAAGGCCAGGGTACCCTCCCAAAACCCTTCCTCACGACGTCATCCTCGATCCGAGCATACCCCTCCTCATGACGTCAGCCTATGGAGAGGGTTTCCCCTCCTGACATCAGTCCATTGGGGGTTCCCCTCCCGACGTCAGCCCATTGACGTCACCAAGAACCCCCTCATGCTCTCAGCACGAACTCCACCCCACTCACTGCACTCGCACTCCTTCCTTGCACCATCGCTTGCACTAACCACTTGCACCAGTTTGACCTCTCTGCCCTAACTGTGACGTAACCATTTCTATAACTTTTTTGGCGACCATCTTGAATAAATTAAAAAGGTGGGCCGATTCGGCTAATTTGGAATCTATATTACTACTACTATGGATATTTGGTTAACCTGCTTTATACGGCCCATCCCGTAGTTTACTCTTTAGGCAGCAACTCGAGTTAGATGGCTTAATTAGGACAGATATGACTGATGATGTTTACTCGCCTGCGGGCAAGGATAGGAGGTGGGCTTTTTTGCGTTGAGCCCGATTCGCCGAAAATCTCGTACATTCTCCAGTTTCAATTCCAGAGTTGTGCCGGACCTGAGATGAGCCACGTGTACCCCTGAACTTCGTCATATATAAACCGGCAAGTGTGTCAATTTTACCAAGTCGTGATCATTCATAATTCATTGCGTTTATAACTCAGGTTGGGGTTTCAATATCCGCGGTGCTTTAATTTACATTTTGTAGACTTAAACATCAAATAACTACTTGGTTTATTAAATATTTAGCTAAAGCTACGTCCGGACGTTACTTATGTACCATTGGCTAGTCTGGGGCAGCCCAAGCTGGACAGAAAAAAATTATGACTGATGCAATGTCTATGGTTAAATCCTCTTCCTGGGTATTTAGCACTGTTTTAATTTCCCCATTCAAAAAGAACAGCAAGAAAAACGAAAAAGGAAAGTGACTGATTTGTCTCATACTGACCACGGCCCTGAAGGGTCCTTCAGTGATGACCACAGGTTAACTTCTACGACATGAAAATTATGAAAGAGTCTTGTCACGGCATGGTCAGAATCCTGGAGATTCAGCGGGGTGTTCTGCGGGCTCACGTGCCATTAACCTTCACTCGGGAGTTTGGCATAAAAGAGTAGATATCTACATTTTAACCCAGCAAATAAAAGAAACCATAATAAATTATAATAAACAAGCTTTATCAGCAGTCTACCCACGGCAGTGTGTATAGCAAAAAGGCTAGTAGGACCGATCAAACAGCTGAAACAAATGATTCCAATTGAGGATAACAAATTTGAACACACAAACTTCTATTTCAAACCAGGAGAGCATGAATCATGGGGTAATACTCCGCTTTTCACGACTGAGCTGTTTGCAATGCCTTTGTCATACTACCAAGTCAACCGAATATCCATCACGAAATTTAATTCCTGATTAAATTGGTTCCTTACGGTGAACGAATAGAAACCTAACCTACAGCCTGTGAGATATTCAGAAAATTGTTTTTGTCATCAATCTAATGTTGCACTAACTCGTAGCGACTATACAAAGTATTATGACCAAGAGGGAGAGGGGGGGGGGCAGCTACTTTCGATCTCGCCGATTTTCCGATTCCCATGATCGCCCCAGTAAAGAAATCTGTCAATCATTTGAGAACCATAGCGAGCATGCGCGAAACGCGAGGGAACGCCGACATTTCTGTTCAGGTTTTCTTCCGATTCGATAATTTTTTTATTCGCTCTATAGTATTTTTTAACAACAGCTCTGACAACAAAATACTACAATTGCAAGAAAAAGCCAGCTTAAATGGCTTTGCGATCTTAGTTCATACTCACTAAACACGCAAAAATCGAAAAGCCGATACAGTCAGTCATCTTGACCTCATGCTTGGAAACCATGATTACAGTCATAATAGTCATAATATAATTCAGTGAAACAACGTCTCTACGTACGTAACAATCCTGTTTTTGTACTGACCATAGGGAACGAGGGTTCTAGCGGTGAGATTATTTAAATGCACGCGACAAGAGTGGATGCAGTTTCTGCATTGGTCAGAATAACAGAAAGCGATTTTGATTCGCTACAGAACGGGTGGTAAACGAAAACACGTAAACCTCCGAAATTCGAGACAGCCTCAGATCCTCAGGTCACACGTCTAGGAGGAATACTTGATGTACTAAAAAGCAGGTAAGGGATTGTAGTATGTTGTTTCGATACATTTTACAATGCGATTCTCCGTAGCTAGGCTTTGTAGCATCGTACTCAGCTCAAGCTGTCCGTAGCGCGCAGGTATTTTAATCGCTGGCATCT
Organism: Platygyra sinensis; assembly: GCA_019787425.1. Taxonomy (NCBI): domain Eukaryota; kingdom Metazoa; phylum Cnidaria; class Anthozoa; order Scleractinia; family Merulinidae; genus Platygyra; species Platygyra sinensis. Next base: position 6,477 of record JAHPZR010020353.1, on the reverse strand, counting down.
TGACTTGATGAAATTGTTCCGGATCAATTGCGTGTTGTCTAAAAGATAAATGGAAGTCTGTTTAAGTGTTCCCTTGCTAGCTGGTAGCAATATTAAGGCTAGTTTTTCCTGTTTTGTCACTTCGATTTTAACTTTCATGTCATTGGCAATGTGTGGCATGTATGTAGTCATTCACCAGCCTTTTAATTATCAGCTTTCTTACCTAGGGCGGAAGCAAATGCTCCATCATGATCAACTTCAAATTAGCATATCTAGGAGCAGTGATATTACTTGTTGCAGTAGTAAGTAACGTATATTCATCTGTTTGTTGACATCCGGGTTGAGATGGCTATTTGCTTCCAACGTTTAACAAGACTGTCTCAGTTCACGATTCATACGCGAACGAAGCAATATAGATACAAAAGGAATTGCATGCTCGATGTAAAAGTGACAACAACACATTAACTGCAGCACAACTGTATTTACACGAGGCCGCATTCTTCCAGCCGCAAGCAGTGTTTTCCTAGACTTACAGAGATCTATATATCTCCGAGAAACGTCACGGTATAGTTTCCGAGACACTTTCTGACGGGCAATTTTGAAACAAAGCTACAAGATACTTTCTCCGTGTTAAAGTACACCTAACCCCAAAAACTTTTTTTCGCTAAAACAATAAAGCTTATTTTGTGGAGTAACTAGCCGCAAAAATTTTTCGATTTGGTTAAATCTTTGATTTTCTATGGCTCGTCAAAGTACGTGAAATTGCCGCCATTTTGGTCCACGACCGAGTTTAACGGAGAATGGGTCGAGGGCCGGATGTGACGTCAAATCGAGAACACGATGATTCTGAGATTCGCATATTTACTTGTTTCTGTGGGAAAGGCTGGAAAAGTTGTTCGAAAAAAATGCTAGCCAGGTGCGCTGTAGTGTGATGTAGCAACACAACAAACTTACAGGAGGTACTCCGCTTTATGCCTTACGTTTTATGGAGAGATGTCCTGAAGAGAAGAAACGTACAAAGTGATGGCTTGATTCGTGCAAAGTGATAGCCGTCTAAGAGTTCGGTGATCTGTTCCATAGAGTATTTCAAACCAGATGATCTCGCTCGATGCCTGGATTTTCAGAGAGAGGAAGGGATTTTGCTGACTCAGTGACTTAAGCGAGACGAATTTGCAATTCATGAAGCCGTTGTTGCATCTGATCTGAGAAACAACAGCAGTCAGTCGGCACAGCCGACAGATAGTTTTGTATTTGCCCACTACTAATCTTAAAACTCCATTTCTGAAGCCATACAGGTTTAATTCCTGGATATTCAGTAACACACTTTAAGGTAACATCAGCACCAATATCTTCAAGAACAAGATCACTCTTCTTTGAGTCTTGACAACCTTCTAACTCACTCTAATATAATAATCATAACAACAATAACATTCGCTGATGTTTTGAAGGGAAGCGACGCTACAATTTCCACACTCGCAGGAAAAGAACACAAACATTGTGTCATGGGATAATCATTTTGGTCTACGTTGAACGAGTGAAGTTAAAATAATTTGAGAAAGTTAACGGACTTGACTTTTATTTATGCGAAAGTATGTTAATGCGAGATCGAAGAATGCGCTAATTTAGCACCACACGCTACAGTCTCTTTGACTTCTACATATCATTGCCTTCGGGTCTGTCCATCAGAGCTCGTTCGAGTTCTTTGTCAGCATCCACCTCATTTTGTCTATCCATTCTTCGTTGGCCAGAGAGTTGTCAGCATATAAATCAGCTCGGCCGTCATCATTTAACTATTCACTTTGCTTTGTTTACAAGTGCGAGTCGTCATTCTCTTCAGCGATATAATAAATTTCGGAGTCTTCTGAGTCAAAGCTCATTTCAGAATCCGACGAAGTAGAAGATATTGTTGATAAAAACAGAAATCTGTCGACTGTGGAGCCCCCGGCGAAAAACTTGTGCGGCAAAAAAGGCTTCCACGCTCACACAGAGTAAAAGACCCGACTGGGACAGCCGAAGCTTTCGTTCTCGAAGTGACGTCACGGCTTTACTCTCCCCAGACTCCTTATGTTCGGTCGTGAACCATACGAAACTCGGTTTCAAGGGGGCACAGAAATTCGAGGATTTAACCAAATCGAAAAATTTTTGCGGCTAATTACTCCACAAAATAAGCTTTATTGTTTTAGCGAAAAAAATTTTTGGGGTTAGGTGCACTTTAACATAGGTTCGGAGAATTCGAGACAGTTATGCAAACCCGAGACGCTGTCGACGGTTAAATAACTTTCGAGAATTCTCCCAACCCCCCAAGTGTTTAGATGAGGCTATGCAGTTAAAATGCAATAAGTACACTACTGCTTTTGTAAAGTATTCCTCAAGAATATGCGCGAACCTAAAACGCCACTACGGTGTTTACATACTCTCATCTAAACACACCTATCGACCACGGAAAGCTCGCATAGCATCTCAATTATTTTATTATTAAAAAATCGAATCGTTACGGTAATCGCTGTTGAATATGTTTTGTCCCCAGGTTCTTGGCAAAGGAGACAGCCAAATTTGTGATAAGCTATCGAAGAACCCCTGGCTGCCATATGACGTATCTTCTGTTGACAAGGTACCTGGCATTTATGTTATCGGCGAAAAGCAAGGAAGTGAAACGAAATACATTTATGCAGGTCGATCTAACGACGTGAAGAGAAGATTACAAGAGCATAAAAGTCAAAAGCAACAAGATATCGACAAGAGGGTAGCAGGCAAATTTAAAAAGCACAAAGAAACAGAGCTCAGGATAAAATATGTTTCCGAACAAAGACAGAAATCGAAAGAAGGAGAGTATATGCAGTGTCTGGCAAACAAGATTGGATACCGCCCTGTGATGAATAAACGCGATGGAGATGGTTGTGCATCCTGTGCAAGGGGTCAAAAGAAAAGCAATTCTAAAATTTCTGACAAGCATTCTTCAAGCAGGTCTTCTCCTGGGTCACCCACCAAGCCTAAAGTGGCATCACCTAGAAGATCATCTAGTAGCTCTAAAATATCATCAAAACCTTCTTCTAGACCATCTGGCGGCTCTAAAACATCACCAGGACCTTCTTTTAAATCATCTGGTAGACCCAAAGTATCAACAGGGCCCTCTTTTAAATCACCTGGCACCCCCAAAGTGTCATCTGGAAGGTCCTCTTTCAGATCATCTGCAAGCCCTAAAGTGTCATCTGGAAGGTCCTCTTTTAGTCCAGTCATCCTGTGGTTTGAAGTCAAACTAATTGCAACAGAATTTCTGTCACTGCCAAATGATAGATAGTGGTCAACTTACTAACATACTAAAAGTTCCCCAAAATTCGTGAGGTGGAACATGCTTAGATTAAGCATTTTCGTATTTCGAGTATGTGTCACAGGGTACCCACTTCGAGAAAAGATGTTTTCTTAGTCCAACAAATTGCAACAGAATTTCTGTTATCGCCAAATGATAAAAAAGTGGTTTACTTACTAATATACTAAAAGTTCCCCAAAATTTGAGTGGTGGAACATGCTTAAATTAAGCATTTTTATATTTCGAGTATGCACCACAGGGCAACCACTTCGAGAAAAGATGTTTTTGAGTTAAAAATTTAACTTAAATTGAAGGATAGGTTTTAATATTTCTATTAGCTAGCACAAATGTATTTTTTCTATTACTTGCATAATACATTTGGTGAACCTGAAAAAGACTGTGCAACACTTCAAGCGGCTAGTGATGCTTGACATAATAGGCTCAGGGTTTGGACCATAATTCATCAGGTCGCATTTTCTTGGCTTATGTGGTAGCCTCTACATAATCATCGAATTAAACAGATCAAACTGGATGCTGAGGGCGGGTTCCAATGGCAATGCGTGTGTTTGGGGCAGGGGAGGGCTAATCTACCGGTTTGTCGCATATTCAGGAGGGGTATTAATGTTTATTCATCGTTTTCACTGAGGTCTGATGAGGCAGAATTTGTGCAACTATTTCCTCTACGGGTACCACATGCAGCCGACTCGGCGAGCAATCCATTCCATGTTTTTTGCATGGCATGAAAATCTCTGGGAGCCACAGTCAGATTTTCAATGGCACCTAACAATCTCTAACAAAGACCCGTGAGCTGCTGGTAGGTCAGTTCTTACGGCTAGAGTCTTCTATCTACTAGTTTCCAACCCCAACTGTGTCTTGTGGCGGGAGCGCAACACCTCTCCATTGCCGCACCTGGTTGTAAACCCTGAGGCTGTGGTAGACAGCGGCTGCAGACGTAGAAGGGAGACATTTGGGCTATACAAATAACGTCCCTGTTGTGATCTGACAGAATCTCGAATATCGTAACGAATCCAGACTGTCTTCAGACCGGCCACTATACTGGTTTGCTCTAACTCATATCCGTCTACCTTTGGGTCTTTCTGCAGGTACCGGAAAGCTTTGTATTTTGGGTCACTTGGGATTAGTCTTTATTTGGAGTTGTTTTGTTTCTTGTCTTTTATTTCCTTTGTTTTATGTAAGCTTACCGTATCTGTGCTGCGGTACTCACAGAAGGAACTCTACCTTTGGCTGTTTACAGAACTCGCTGATTATTGTTCCGACTGTGCTACGGACTGAGGGTACAACGTTTCTGTTATTCACAGTTATGATCACTATTTTCTTAGCCTGGCTCACTTGTTTGGGTAGGGAATCGAGGGCAAAGGTGCGGGAGCTGCAACCGCAAGCTGGCGAGGAGCTCGCTTCATTCTTCATTTTCGCTTCATTCTTCTCGCCGGCTTCGCCGGTTCTCGGTTCTTTGTCGCCTTTGGCCGTGATACCCTACCCAAACAAGTGAGCCTGCTCGCAGGCTACTATTTTCTCGCCAAAGTGTTCCTGTAACACTTTTCTTTCATGTGTACAGCACACAGCGGTCAAACGCAAAAATCCAACGCCACTTCCGGTTTTCGCCGCCTCGAACTTCGTAAGAGTTTGAAGAGAAAACCTGCAAGATTTCTGTATGAAAATGTTATAAAAATAGTACTGTGAGAGAAAATTACAAGCTGGGAGGACTTTAGGATGTCCATCACTAAATGTCCTGGTCATATGCGAAGTTTAAAGCTTAACTTTTCAGCGACTGTCTTAACTTTGGGCTTGAAAGCGAAAATTTTCGAAAATTTAAGACTTTGTTAAGCGAAAGTTTTGGCTGGAACTGCGCACGCGCCACACGTTTGACCGCTGTGTGTGTGTACAGCACTGTACGGTGGTTTCCCCCAGTTCCCTCAAGATACTCTTGCATCTTCCCAACGAGATCAGTTATTGTGCATTGTTCTCCAGTCGTCTTTCACTACAAGAACCTCTGTTACTTTTAAAGGGGCACTGTCACCAGGATTTTGCTGTTTTAGGTCAATTCTGTGCTAAAATCATTACTTTAAAGCTTTAATCATAAACCAAAAGCATCTGTAAAGCTCCGACGAAGATATCAAATGAATTTTATCAGAGAGGGCTAACCATAAAAAAATTTCTTGAGGATTTTTGGAACTCGTGGCATCAAAACTTGAAAAAATTGGCCAATTTTCAAATTTGAAGCCATTTCCATCCGTGCCATCCGTAACGCAGGCGACAGGAAATAGTTTCAGTACCTTTAAATAGTTTTCGATAACAAAACTAGATCATTAGTTTTGGAATTCAATTGATGTCATGGCACCTTCTTGCTTTTTATAAAGTCGCCAAATAGCGTGACAATGTCCCTTAAAGAACGCTTTAGATTTAACTGTATCCGTAGGACGTACCTTTCCGGCCACGCTTTCACGGCACGAAAAATTGGATTTCCTCTGAATTTGATCTTGATCAAAGTGGAGGTCAAATATGATCATAGCTTTGATCCAAACTTTGACGAGCGTCAAATGTGTTTCAAAAATGTTGTGGCTTTGCCTATACATTTGATTCTTGACAAAGAAGAGGGCAAATATGATCTTTACTTTGACTCCACCTTTGACGCACGTCAAAGGAGGTATCAAATATCTTATGGGTTTGCCATGCTTTTGATCCCTGTCAAAGGCGAGGTCAAACATGTCAGTAACTTTGACTCCAGTTTGACGCGCGTTAAAGGCGTTCAAAGACACCACGGCTTTGCATACCTTTGATCTCTTATGTCAAAGGCGTTCAAAGACGTCATGGCTTTGTACAGCTTTGATCCTCCTACATCATGTCAGATCAAAGGTGAGGTCAAATATGGCCATATCGGGCGACTCCTCTTAAAACGCCCAAATAACCTGCGTTTTCGCTATTTTTTTTTTTGTCTTTACTACTGTTTTCAAGGATTGCTAAGGATAAGTAATTAAGACTCCAGAACAGGGAGTTACAACAAATTTCATTATTATTCGTAGGATAGAGCTTACGCTGAAAAACCGTATGCAAAAACGTCTTTATCATCTTTTGTAACAAAATATGCCGTTTACCCGTTTCAAGTGAACATAAAGCACTTGTCTTTTTCTTAATGAAGAGCTTTGAAATCAATTAGTGCAATCTTCGTTACT
>JAHPZR010020352.1:2500-13127 GCA_019787425.1 Platygyra sinensis | reverse complement strand
CGCGAGACTTTAAAGGGGCTCATCACGTTTGAAAAGCTTAGCCTAAACTTTTCAAATTCGTTTGTCGTTTGCAATCCGTGTCCAACTTCTTTTCCATCCTTAACCATGCCTTGTGTCCTTTATGGTTTATTATTATCTCTTTGATGTTTTTCCTCCTTTGTAATGTTATTTTTTAGGTTTCTTTCAATTTACCGGTTATTTTTTCGATGTTCAAAATAACTCAAGATGCCGTTGACTGAGCCCCTTTAAGTTTCACTTCGTCCGCATTTTGAATCAATTGAACTTGTCCTTTCAGTCATGCGCATTAACGAACTTCGTAAACTGCTACACATGTATGATCACTAGAAAACAAACGTTCAACTACGATATGTTTAAGGTAATTCCCCTGACAGTAAAAACCTGGCAATATTTTCGTTCAACTTTGCCCACTGAAATATTTACATATTAGAACTTCAATTTGAAATAAAAAAAGGGTATGCTCATACCCATTAAGGAGCACTGGGGCGTTGAAATGACTGCATTTTGGCATTATTTGTAATGCTTATTAACAAGAACGCATTCCCAGTAATGTTTAAATTTTTTGTGACCGCGAGACTCATGAGAGGAAACGCATTAAACTGGGGTCAATGCATTGTAGTAGGACCCAATAGACGTTTTAAGATTTTGTGTATTTTAAGGGGGGAGACCCTTAACTACAAAATGGTTGCTATGGATGACTTCAAACCAGCATATCTTGGAATCCATTGGTGTCCTGAGTTTAGTTTTTGACCATGTTTCTTCTATTAGAGATTTCCTTCACTTTCGGTAGTCATGACCATATTTGGTAAGTCACATGATCAGAACACAAAAACCGTATAAACTCACACAGCTTACATCTTTCTCCAATGAAACAAAAGCCAACGGGTGAAGTGCATTTAGATGCAAACTTTGTAGTATGGATTTGTTGAAATTCATGTTATTTAAGAAATTATGACGTCACAAAAATTTTATGACGTCATAGCTTTTTCAGTAACGCGAATTTTAACATATCCATACTACAGATTTTGCTTCTGATTACACTCTACCCTTTGGCGTTGGTTTAAACGGAGAAAGATGTTAGGTGTTTGAGTTTATACAGTTTTTGTGTTTTGGTCACGTGACTTACCAAATATGGTAATCACTACCAAAACTGAAGGCAATCTCTAAAAGAACAAACATGGCCAAAAAACTAACCCAGGATACTAAGGGAGACTAAGATAAGACAGTTAGAAGTCATCTGTAGCAACCGTTATGTAGTTAAGGGTCTCCCCCCTTTAAACAGAAAGCTGAATTTCCTTGATTAAAATTTTCAACCAAAATTTTCTTGGCACGGTTACCATAGGGAAAAAAATAGAAAAAAGAACCCACAGTTTTACTTGCTATTTTCGTTATTATTTCAATTTTCAGTAATAGGAATCAGATCAGGTCTTTTCCTCAAGCAAAGTTTATTGATAAAGTTTGATTACAATGACTGAAAAAAAAAAATTGGGGTGGCCCGTGGCTCGTTTGGTGAAGCTATAGCCATTTTTTCTAAACTGGACAGCGCCTCAATATCAAGGGCAAAATCTGCCATGTCCTTCAATATGCCGCGTGCCACGCGGGCCGCGCGCTAAATGGACGCCATAAATTATGCGCAGAAATGGATTCGTTAGTGCAATTGTGGGAATAACCTTAAAACTTTCTGTTGAGTTTTTGCATTTATCATTGGCTGTTGTCCTAATTAACTATTCATTGTTATTGTAGGCTAAAACTTCAATTGCCCCGCAACTAATTTGCATATGACTAAATTCTTCTTATTTCTGTTTTCCTCGTTGTAAAGCGTTGAGAGGATATGCAATTATTGCGGGGTATTGCTGAGGTTATTTGTATTTTTTGCTAATTATTTCTAACCGACACTGTGTTTCAATCCCTGCAAATCTTCAGGAGGATCTTGGCAATCCTTGTTAGAAGTATTCAAAATGATGTTCTCCAGGAGAACATCATTTTACCACAAACATAATACAAAATTATTGGAAGGCAGTTTATTAACTCGCTAAAAATTGTAAGACAATATTTATCAATACGTCTCAGGGCGTAAAATTAAATGAGCAAACTTTAGTGGCCCCTTTTCTTCCCACGTCCCCCACTGGTCATAATTTAACCAAAGCCATCTGAGATATAATTTAGAAGCCCGAAGGCACGGTGAAATGAACTATTACGTTCTGAAGTGTAGGTAGATAGTACTATTCACCTTACTACAAAGCTAGCCAATCAGAATGTCCAGAAAGCAGTATTCATGTGCGTGGTAATACACTAAGTTTATCATTAACTTGAAGTTGATGATACACTTACAGTATCATCAATTATTAAAAGTTGTTTGCTGATAACTGAATTACAGTCAAACTAAGTGAAGCGTACCCCTCAAGATTGCACTAATGAACTGATTATTTGAAACTTGAACCCGCTAGTTGTTTCAAGAATGCAGTAATGAATTGATTATTCGAATATTGAACTCGCTCGTTCGTTCCAAGAATACGGCTAACGGGTTCCTTTTCGAAAAATCAATTCACTATTGCATTCTAGAAAAGACTAGTAGGTTTTAAACCTAGCAGTCGCAACAGCGAATTGATTTTTCGAAAACGGAACCCCATTAGCCGTATTCTTGGATCGAGCGAGCGAGTTCAATATTCCAATAATCAATTCATTTATATTGCATTCTTGAAACGACTAGTCAAGCTTCAAATAATCAGTTCATTCATGCAATCTTGAGGGGTACGCTTCACTTAGTTTGACTGTAATATGCGGTGTCGGAGATCAGGAGTGCCTCAGCAACAGAAGTCACAGAACGAAGACCATTTTTCTCGACTCGAAATTCAACTTTACATTGTACAGGATCCATGGTTTCAAGGTCAAATTATTCTTCGTAGCGTTTATATAGGGTTTCGACAAAACACTGACCCCCGGTCAACTGACCCCCTACTGACCCCCCACTGACCCCCTTACTGACCCCCCTACTGACCCCCTATAAAATCAATGGGAAAATGAAAATTAAAAAGCCCAGAACTATCAATGAGACCCGATTCAAGTTCAACAATAAATTTAGCTTACCAGAAACTTCCAAGATGGCAGTCGCGCTGCAGATTTCCGACTCCCTTCTCATTTGACTGAAGGATTTGTTGCAGAAAATCGAGCACAGAATAAGTTGGAATATCAGCAAGCATGGCATTTGTGCCTGCTAGAAAATAAAATTAAGCAATAAAATAGCGAGGAAATTCTGGCAAAATAACACGCACGCAACTAACTGCGAGCGACACGCACATGCTTACATCAACCGGAAGTTCATTATCGCAAGCAGTTTGTAGTTCCAGGTTCCTCGCCTTCCGCATGCATAAACTACGTTACACATGGCTTTAATCACAATTATGCAGCCATTACTAGCACAAAAAAGCTATGTAAGAAAATGACTAAATTAGATTGAGTTACCTTGAGAATCCGTGGTCTTTTTGACGACTTCATGCACCAACGAGAACAAGGCGAGGGGCCTGGAATTACCTCATGAAATTTGTCTTCCGGTTGAGGTTTACGCGCGTGTTCATGGAACGAGCAGTCCATCGCGATCCTTTCACGAGCATGTTCATTTTTGCTTCATTTCCCAATGCATACGAAAGCAATATTTGGTGATATTCAATCTTATTCTGTGCTCGATTTTCCGTCAACAAAATATGCACTCAACGGTTAAAGGAGAGTCGGAAATCTGCAACGCGTCCGCCATCTTGAAAGTTTCAGGTAAGCTAAATTTTTTAATGAACTTGAATCGGGTCTCATTGATAGTTCTGGGCTTTTTAATTTTAATTTTCCCATTTATTTTATAGGGGGTCAGTAGGGGGGTCAGTAAGGGGGTCAGTGGGGGGTCAGTAGGGGGTCAGTTGACCGGGTGTCAGTGTTTTGTCGAAACCCTTTATATATAATGGAAGCTAGGGTTCTTTGAAACGTTTTTCTTCAATAAAAGGACGAATTCTTCATCGTCTATTGTTTCCTTGTCATAAGCAACCAGCAGCTCGTCTCTAGCTATTGCAAACGACGATTTGTTTCAAGGTATTTTCGAAGTGGTATCTTTTCTGAAAACGGGCGGGATTAAGTTGCCGTCGCAGTGTTGCTTAACATGCTTTAGGCGAGTGAAACGCGACGCCGGTCTCGCCTCAGCCTTTACGCGGATGTGCCGTCCCCGTCGCCACCTCCCGTCGCGGAGTTTGGGTTTTGGTCGAGGGTCGAGGGTAAAATGTCGAGGGTCGAGGGTGAATTGTCGAGGGTCCGAGAAAAATGTCGAGGGTCCATAAAAAACTAAAAATTGTAAATTGTAAAAAAATAAAATGTCGAGGGTCCACAGAGGAAACTCAGAAATTCCAGAAATTCCAGACATGTTGTGACTTATTGTTTTTGTATCATACTTTCACGCTTCATTTACACAGCTTCCACAAATGCACCCACAACCGCAAATAAACAGATGCCGGCTGAGAGAGGACAAGGTTAACTTTGTGGAAAGCGTGACTAAGCAATTCGTCCATCGAAATATGGCTTTCGCTTAAGCGCCTAAATCTCGCAGTTCCTGGGTTTCCATCCACTGTGAAGTCATAAGCTGAACTATACATCGACCAGAACTCGTCACACACTGCAAAACTCGAACAGAGGAACACCAAAAAAAAAATGATTTAGCAACCAGAGATGCGCTAATGTAGGGGCTTTTAGCAACGTCTGACAAAAGATTGACAAGAAGAAAAACAAATTAGCGCACGACAGAAACATATCTTTTCGATGTTATGTCATGTTTTAGAAACTTTTATTCCGGCTCATACACTTAGTATTGTAAACTCACGAAAACTGTTTATTTCAGGAAATTTTGATTTTGTCACATTCGGAGACAACAAATCTTGAAACATACCATCGATAAAAATAAAAAAAAAACTGAAATAACAAAAATTTGTTTTTCTTGTCAATCTTTTGTCAGACGTTGCTAAAAGCCCCTACATTAGCGCGTCTCTGGTTGCGAAATCATTTTTTTTTTTTGGTGTTCCTCAGTTCGAGTTTTGCAGTGTGTGACGAGTTCTGGTCGATGTATAGTCCAGCTTATGACTTCACAGTGGATGGAAACCCAGGAACTGCGAGATTTAGGCGCTTAAGAGAAAACCATATTTCGATGGACGAATTGCTTAGTCACGCTTTCCACAAAGTTAACCTTGTCCTCTGTCAGCTAGCCTGCGAACGCAGACGTATTTCCGGCTGTCACTGGCTCCGCCGAAAAACAACCAACAGCCGGAAATACGTCTGCGTTCGCAGGCTATCTGTCAGCCGGCATCTGTTTATTTGCAGTTGTGGGTGCATTTGTGGAAGCTGTGTAAATGAAGCGTTAACCTGCGATCAGGCGTCCCTTATATTTTTTGTCGCGGCGGGAAGGTACGCCTGATACAATTACTTGACTATTTGTTTGCCGCCCAACAAGGGAGACTTTTGTCTGATTGGTTGATTTGTTGCTCTAGTACTCAGACTCTTTTTGAGCGCGCGCTGCCCAAAATCTTAAAACAAAGATGGCGTCCGAAAGAACGATTCATGTTGACTTTGCTTTATTGCTTGTTCTGGAGTTTCAGGAAAATGTTGGAGGTTTTTTACTCTGTCCTCATTTCAGAATGGCTGGAAAATGTTGGGTGATAAAAGTCAAACGTTTCGTAGGTCACCGTTCTCGCTTTTACTGGCAAGCAACTGTTTACCTCGTTGCTTCTTCTGTTTCTTGTTGCCGTTTGTAGGGTGGAAAATGTTCCGCAACAGGTGCCAAAAACAAGTTCTTATCGCACGTATGTAACGTTTAGAGAAAAGGTAGTGTGTAGAAAGAACTGTCGTGAGTAAATTAACAAGACGGTTATAGTGAAAAGGAGTTTGTTATATCTTTTTAAATTACTGATTACCGGTATCAATCTTTAGTTATTGAGAAAAATCACTTTAATTGGCTTCCTAGCCTTGTTAACTTTTTAGTTATTTTAGGAAGCCAACACCCTTTTGGTTTGAATTTTATTTCATGCTAATTTCATTTTTTTCAAGAATAAGGGTGAATAACGTTGTTGTCCTTGAAAATCAATGCGATATTACTGAGAGAAGAAATTGCTCTCTCCACTCTGAACCTGCATCTGTTTTTATGGACATCTGCAAGATCGGAAAGTTACATCAAAAATGGCATTGAAGCATAGCGATCTTTCTTGTTTACAAACATTGACGTCATATTTCTTTTGATATTCAAATTTGCCAGCCACTGAACAATAGCATAAAGTGAGGGAAACCTTTTGAGCTGTTGTACTAACCAATTTCAATCATCCCTTTTATTTAACAATAATTAAATTGTTTATCATTCCATTATACAACTTGAAAGCGGGAACTATATGGATAGCACTTTACCTTTCCTTATTCTGTGAAACATTTCACACAATATTGCTTGTAGGTACTGTTGTTGCTTTCAAGAAAATATATTGTTTGGTTGCTGGTTTTTATATGCATTAAGAATGATAAATGGATGTGATGTAACCCAAATTATAATGTTCAAGTGAAGGTGATAGATTAATAACAGTCATTGTGTTAAAAAGGTGCCATGCAACAAACTGCAACCATTGTGAATCAAAACAGTTGCCACCGCAATGTTCCCTTTCGTAAACAAGCGATGGCATTTTCACCTAGCATCGAACCTAGAACCCCTGTTTCCTAACATCCCTCTTATACCACTGCCCTACCATGTTCATCCTCCAAATTTCTGCAAAATTTAATTATACAATGTGACTTTCTTAAATATTAATTAATGATAGAGCTGCCCCAACCTACAAAAAAAGCTAACTGCAAGCAAACCAGTGTGAATATTAACAACTAAGCACTTGGTGAGTGCATTTCACTCCATCAACAAATTATAACCAGTTTCTACCTTGTCCAGGCCTGAACTGAAGCAGATATGGCATCGTCCATTCTGAAAGGCTTGGTTACTAATTATGGCAGCCTTTATTACCAATTATGGCATTGCTTGTTTACAAAAGGGAAATAGGCATTGCCACTCTTAAGAGGCTTGTCTTTCCATTCAATTAAATCATTAAAATTGTAAATTATGCACAAATAAAATGAAGTGCACTGTAGTGATGTAATTATGTTTATGGCATTTGTGTTTACTTAGTTTGAGAAAAGGGGTACAGAGCTAGTGGAAGCTCTCACAAGTGGATACCCTCAGGACCCCAAAAAGGCATGCTTATCTGGAACTGTCTGCTTTCAAGAATGTTTCTCATAAGGGGCCACTAGGGGTGTGAGGGATGGATAAAAGATTCCCAGCTACCTAAAAATATTGTAAATACAAGAAATACTGCCATACTAAATGATCTTTTTGTTCTACTACCTTGTTCAATGCTGCAATTATGGCAATAAAGGCAATAATGGAATACAGTATACTGCAGTACTAGGACTGGCCATTAGTAACAATTAACAGCAAATCATAATTGCAGCCAACATTAACAGTCTCACTGCAACAAAATGCAATGATACAATTCACAAATGTTTGAGTAAAACCAATGACTAGCCTTAATCAGACACCCTCAAAGTGACCAGGGCAGCTTTTGGAAATGCCCAATTATGGGAATAAGTAAATAAACAGCTTGTTTGGGGTTCAAACAAAGTTCAGTGCAGGCAGTTGTAAATAGAACTGTCTGCTTTAAAGAATGTATATTAATAATAAGAGAGCTTAAGACAGCCTCCACTGGAACTGGACTAGCCATGGTAGCCTAATGGTTAACATGCTGGACTCTAAATTGCTGTCCAGGTTTGAGCCTTGGTAGGGGTCATTACATTGAGTTCTTGGGCAAGGTGCTTTACCAAAACTCTTGTAATGCTTCTCTCCATCCAGTTGTATAAATGGGTAGCACTGAATTTAATACTGGGGGTAACCCTACAATGGACTGGTATCTCATCCATGCTATAGAAACAGGGGTTCTAGGTTCGATGCTAGGTGAAAATGCCATCGCTTGTTTACGAAAGGGAACATTGCGGTGGCAACTGTTTTGATTCACAATGGTTGCAGTTTGTTGCATGGCACCTTTTTAACACAATGACTGTTATTAATCTATCACCTTCACTTGAACATTATAATTTGGGTTACATCACATCCATTTATCATTCTTAATGCATATAAAAACCAGCAACCAAACAATATATTTTCTTGAAAGCAACAACAGTACCTACAAGCAATATTGTGTGAAATGTTTCACAGAATAAGGAAAGGTAAAGTGCTATCCATATAGTTCCCGCTTTCAAGTTGTATAATGGAATGATAAACAATTTAATTATTGTTAAATAAAAGGGATGATTGAAATTGGTTAGTACAACAGCTCAAAAGGTTTCCCTCACTTTATGCTATTGTTCAGTGGCTGGCAAATTTGAATATCAAAAGAAATATGACGTCAATGTTTGTAAACAAGAAAGATCGCTATGCTTCAATGCCATTTTTGATGTAACTTTCCGATCTTGCAGATGTCCATAAAAACAGATGCAGGTTCAGAGTGGAGAGAGCAATTTCTTCTCTCAGTAATATCGCATTGATTTTCAAGGACAACAACGTTATTCACCCTTATTCTTGAAAAAAATGAAATTAGCATGAAATAAAATTCAAACCAAAAGGGTGTTGGCTTCCTAAAATAACTAAAAAGTTAACAAGGCTAGGAAGCCAATTAAAGTGATTTTTCTCAATAACTAAAGATTGATACCGGTAATCAGTAATTTAAAAAGATATAACAAACTCCTTTTCACTATAACCGTCTTGTTAATTTACTCACGACAGTTCTTTCTACACACTACCTTTTCTCTAAACGTTACATACGTGCGATAAGAACTTGTTTTTGGCACCTGTTGCGGAACATTTTCCACCCTACAAACGGCAACAAGAAACAGAAGAAGCAACGAGGTAAACAGTTGCTTGCCAGTAAAAGCGAGAACGGTGACCTACGAAACGTTTGACTTTTATCACCCAACATTTTCCAGCCATTCTGAAATGAGGACAGAGTAAAAAACCTCCAACATTTTCCTGAAACTCCAGAACAAGCAATAAAGCAAAGTCAACATGAATCGTTCTTTCGGACGCCATCTTTGTTTTAAGATTTTGGGCAGCGCGCGCTCAAAAAGAGTCTGAGTACTAGAGCAACAAATCAACCAATCAGACAAAAGTCTCCCTTGTTGGGCGGCAAACAAATAGTCAAGTAATTGTATCAGGCGTACCTTCCCGCCGCGACAAAAAATATAAGGGACGCCTGATCGCAGGTTAACGCTTCATTTACACAGCTTCCACAAATGCACCCACAACTGCAAATAAACAGATGCCGGCTGACAGATAGCCTGCGAACGCAGACGTATTTCCGGCTGTTGGTTGTTTTTCGGCGGAGCCAGTGACAGCCGGAAATACGTCTGCGTTCGCAGGCTAGCTGACAGAGGACAAGGTTAACTTTGTGGAAAGCGTGACTAAGCAATTCGTCCATCGAAATATGGTTTTCTCTTAAGCGCCTAAATCTCGCAGTTCCTGGGTTTCCATCCACTGTGAAGTCATAAGCTGGACTATACATCGACCAGAACTCGTCACACACTGCAAAACTCGAACTGAGGAACACCAAAAAAAAAAAATGATTTCGCAACCAGAGACGCGCTAATGTAGGGGCTTTTAGCAACGTCTGACAAAAGATTGACAAGAAAAACAAATTTTTGTTATTTCAGTTTTTTTTTTATTTTTATCGATGGTATGTTTCAAGATTTGTTGTCTCCGAATGTGACAAAATCAAAATTTCCTGAAATAAACAGTTTTCGTGAGTTTACAATACTAAGTGTATGAGCCGGAATAAAAGTTTCTAAAACATGACATAACATCGAAAAGATATGTTTCTGTCGTGCGCTAATTTGTTTTTCTTCTTGTCAATCTTTTGTCAGACGTTGCTAAAAGCCCCTACATTAGCGCATCTCTGGTTGCTAAATCATTTTTTTTTTGGTGTTCCTCTGTTCGAGTTTTGCAGTGTGTGACGAGTTCTGGTCGATGTATAGTTCAGCTTATGACTTCACAGTGGATGGAAACCCAGGAACTGCGAGATTTAGGCGCTTAAGCGAAAGCCATATTTCGATGGACGAATTGCTTAGTCACGCTTTCCACAAAGTTAACCTTGTCCTCTCTCAGCCGGCATCTGTTTATTTGCGGTTGTGGGTGCATTTGTGGAAGCTGTGTAAATGAAGCGTGAAAGTATGATACAAAAACAATAAGTCACAACATGTCTGGAATTTCTGGAATTTCTGAGTTTCCTCTGTGGACCCTCGACATTTTATTTTTTTACAATTTACAATTTTTAGTTTTTTATGGACCCTCGACATTTTTCTCGGACCCTCGACAATTCACCCTCGACCCTCGACATTTTACCCTCGACCCTCGACCAAAACCCAAACTCCGCGACGGGAGGTGGCGACGGGGACGGCACATCCGCGTAAAGGCTGAGGCGAGACCGGCGTCGCGTTTCACTCGCCTAAAGCATGTTAAGCAACACTGCGACGGCAACTTAATCCCGCCCGTTTTCAGAAAAGATACCACTTC
>JAHPZR010020351.1:12500-14505 GCA_019787425.1 Platygyra sinensis | reverse complement strand
AGGCTATTGCACTTAGCGTTATCACTGAATCACGAACAGCAAGAACCAAAAGTCCGAACAACACCAGTTCTGCCAATGTGTAAAATCCGCCATTCGAAGAGAGGAGGCTCTCTGTTATTGTCCTCCAAAAACAATACTAAACTATTCTCTTTTCCCGAAATATCGCTTAAAACGTCGAAGAAATGTGCTTGAAACATCTTTCCACCCTCACTATAAAATAAAACGAAACTGATGCTTTACAAATACAGGGAAATCTTGAGTAATCGAAACGCCATTTTCTCGCTTTGCGAAGCGAATAGGAATCGCAGTTTAGACCGGATGTGACGTCATTTTTCTGTTGGATGATGCATATACGAAAATTTCAGGAGTCTTCTGCCCCGCCCTGACCCGACAATAAAACTTACTGTTTTCGTACTGCAAATTTCCGTATAGGAAATCGTATGAACGCGAGTGCATTTCGTGATATATGGGCACGAGTGATGTTTTTCAAGTTCTCAAAATTGCACGAGCCGCAGGCGAGTGCAATTTGAGAACTTGAAAAACATCACGAGTGACCATATATCACGAAATGCACGAGCGATCATACGATTTTTTATTTATAATATTCTCAACAAAATTATAACAAAAAAATCGAGAAAACGCGACCGTCACGCTTCTATGGACACGCTACTCTGAACTGGCTTCCAAACTGCTCACATGTTTTATTTCAACCAATCAATTACAACCTAGTGACAGGTAAACCAAGCGTGAATTTTCAGGTAAACTTCAGAAACTTTATAAACTGAACAAGTTTTTATATCAAGAGCATGAAAAATCAGTTAAGCGATGGCAAGTTTGTAATTGTTCCGTAATGAGTTACCTCGAACAGACAGTTAATGCTGATCCGAACTTTTGGGTGAACTGCCTGTCCTTGAATGACGCTAAACGTGACTTGACAGTTGTGGAAATTGTTTACCGTAAAAGCATGATGGCTACTTGCTTGCTGGATCTGTTCCGTACTAGTTGGAAGAAAATTCCACACTGAAAATCCTAGGAAACTGTTTGATGTTGTTGTCTGTGGAGTTCTGCTGATGTGTGATGCGTGATAGCTGTCGATGCTCCCTTTCATTTCCTTCATTGTAGTCGTTCGGCGACTTTTCATTTGCGTGGCCGATCACCTGAATAATAGACTGCCTCTAAACGTTTGCTGCCCTCAGTTGCTTTCCACTACATCGTCTGAGACTAACTCCTGGACTGGAATCGCCGAGAGTTTTTGCTGTCCATAGTATTTCTTCTTCTTTGCTTGTCAGTGCACTTGCCGCGTTCGGCCTCTTCCCTTTTCCTTGCTGGCGAAGATGTCTTACTTTTCGCTCGAGCACGAACTTGGACTGATAAAACTCCCGGTCCCGTGTAATTGAGTACATGTAGTCACGTTCTTTTAAACACCGGTAAAAGGCTGCCAGCATGGACTTCAAACTCTCCGGTTCGTACTCTAATCCATCTTTGGTAAGTACTTCAGCATTTGTAACTTTTCATCGAGATCTTCGTGCTCATACTCCTCCAGTTTAGGATTGAATTTTCTTTCATTTCCCCAGTTTTCCCAGACATTCAACTACGTTTGTGTTAATTTAGAAGAGCTTTTGTTTTTTGCCTTTAGTTTTAGCTGGTCAACAACTATTTCGTCGGACGAAGTATACCGGCTTTCAGCCATTTTGTTTTTTGCTTCAGTTAAATTTCGCGCTTCCCCTATAGTTTCCATAGCAACTTCCGTATTGCACTCTATAACCTCTATTTGCACTCTATAATCTATTTATGCACTCGTTATTGACCAATCAAATACTTGAAATTTTGTTGAGTATATTATAAAGGATATAAAACGCCCACAATAACTTTTGAACAACTTGGAGATAAATAACTAAACCATCACGAGTGGAATGGCTCCGTGCATTATTTTTCCGAAAAAAAAATCATTGTCCAGAACCCCCTAGGGAGAAGGAGCCTTGCAGCCCCTTTAGTGCTCAGAGCT
>JAHPZR010020351.1:7500-10000 GCA_019787425.1 Platygyra sinensis | reverse complement strand
AAGCTGATTAGTGGATATATATCGATTCGGCTGAAGTAATCCAACAAGGTAAGACGCTAGGTTGTAATTGTACGTATTCACTAATGAGACAATAGGGCGAAAGGGGCATCCAGTCTTGTGAACTTTTGGGAGGTCATATGAAACACCTGGGGAAGACTCACGGGTAAAATCTTCCAGTAAACCGTGTCATCAATTCAGTTCCATCCTTTCGTAGTTTCTGGAGGTAAGAAGAAATTAAGCCGCTCAGAAGCAACTGCTTCATTTTGTTACGATAGTCAAGTATGCCAACAATAACAATGCCATTTCCTTTGTCTGGTTTAGTAATTATAATGCTGTCATCTCTGTGTAGATTATTCAGGGCCCGGTGGGATACTTAACAAAGTTTAATACGGGGAGGTTCAGACCCGAGGTCCAATCCCTTACCCTTTTATATACCATTTTGGCATTTATATACCTTTTATTAGAAAAATATACCTATTATTAAAAAAAAAAGGTACCCCTTTCACATACTCACTTGAGTATGTCATTCAACGTCAAGAACAATTTGATGAAGACATCCGGAAGCGAAAATCACCAGATTACCAAAAGAAAAGGTTGATTTTTGTGGCAGTCTCTTTTTAATATGTACACATGTATACACTGTATGTGTTCCTCCTAAGCTTATTAAATAAAGTTTCTTGATAGAAAGTACTGGCACTGGCTAAATAAATAACATAATGATGTCAATTAATTCAAAATAAGCTCAAAGTCACTTATGTTTCTGTTGATAGGATAATGACATTATTAGATATGAAACCTTTACTTTTAGGCTTATTTTGAATTGACTTTGTCGGCTGCAAATAATATTAAAGCAGATAATACTCTTAATGTTATCTGCAACCTTCCTGTACTGAATCAAAATAAATTCATACACAAATTGAGTGTTCTTGTTCATCTCATGCATTTTTATGTATTTAGAAATGAAAACAAAAGAAAGCAGACGAAAAAACATGATGAAAAGAAAGAATATATGACGTCCCTGAAGGCTGTTTCCATCACAGCAAAATACTCTTCAGGTGGATGTGATGACAGCAGCTCTGAATCAAATTCAGTGATAGCAGCGATAGTTTTCCATAGCCATACTGCAGTAACAGTGTACCAGTGACAGACAGCAGTGACGATGAGTGTGGAGAAGAGCTACGAGCTACAAGGCAATCCTTCCCCTTTGTATTTCTTGTATGACTGTGAAGGCACCGGAGGATCCATTTACAAGGACGACTTTGTAGAAATTGCTGCAGTGCTGCAACCTCTTGCCAACAATGTGGAAACTCATCTTGAAAGATCTTCCATTCATAAGTCAATATGTCCGGAAGGATAGCCGCGCCAGGTTTTAGAGTAACTCCCATACAAAGCCTACCTTTGGGTTGTTGTGAAATTTTAATGCACAACATTTTTGAAAAGATCTGACAGACTTTGATCAGCCATATTTTTAGGCCTATGAGAGCGTATTTGGGGGAATTGGGTTCAGTTTTCTTTTCTAATATTTTATTAATTTTACAATAGACAGTCAGAGAACAGACGGCTTTCCTGGTTTTTGTTTCATACACTGCAAAAAGATGTCATTTTGTGGCAGGTGAAACAAAAGCTGGAAAAGGCATCTGATCTTGCAGGCTACTTTCCTAACCACTGTGTGCTTGTTTCGTTTCAGTGGTCAGAAAATGTGGTATAAAGCAAACTGACCTTATCCGACAGCCAAAGCTTTTTGACGTTTTGCCTAGATTTGTAACTTGGCTTACAAAACTCAGGGTCAGGTCATGGGTTCGAATCCCGTTGAAGCCCTGATTTTTTTCAGGCTTCTTCTTTCCAGTTGCTTAAATTGGAAAATTTACTGCGATGATCACTCGTCACATTTAAAACTCACAGAGGAAGTGTCAGCAAAGACAAACACAAAATACTTCCGAGGTACATTGGAAAACAATTAGAACCAAAGCACACAGTCAGCATTATCATTGTTGTAGCAGTTTTTGGTGTGGAGTAGTGGTATAAAATGTAAGCATGTACATTGTAAGAATCACACACATGTTACATGTGCAGGCATCCCACAAGGATTCTTACCACTGAGTAAAACACTGCAACTCATTATTGTTTGTTAAAATATTTTATTTTCATGTCTATTTAATTTCTAGTACTTCTTGCCCGCAATGGGTTTGCCTATGTGGCCCGGTTCAAACGTCGGACTTTTCATGTACCGAACCTAACGTTGCTATTAAGTACATGAGAAGTTCGACGTATGAATCAATTAGGATCGGCAGATTTGTATTCGGGTCTACTGTACCGTTCTATCCGACTGGGCTTGTCAGAGAGAACGGCAAAAGATCAGTTTCGGTTCATACATGTACAGTACAGGTCAAAGGGATTGCAGCACCTACACGCGCGTAAAATGCGTGTAGTCTGCGTGTAGTATTCGTGGACAGTGCATGGGCAGTGCGTGGACAGTGCGTGGGCAGTGCGTGTAATTAAC
>JAHPZR010020351.1:0-2500 GCA_019787425.1 Platygyra sinensis | reverse complement strand
CGTCTTTAATCCTAACGATTCCGCTTTGAAACATGTAAAACTGAAAGAAAAATACAAAATGAATAATTACGAGCTTAAACTTGAATAAACTTTACGGCACGCTGGGATAACAATGACTGAATACAAATTTCAAAAAATATAACGCTATATATGGAATTTTGAGCAAAAAGAATAGAGTTGATAAGGTTACGTAATTAACAATAAGGGATTACATAACACGACGTGAAAAGACTAATCTACATTTAATCTGCACGGAAAAAGTACACAAAATGAAGTAATAAATGCAGAAAGTGGACGGAACGCGGCTGCAAATATTTTTATTAAGTTTAAACTAAGCCAAAGCGAAACAAGGCGACGAATTAGAAAACAATGAACTCTCGTGGGTATAGCAGGGCTACACGGTATATAAGAACCTGTTCAGAGCGATTTCAAACAGAAAAGTATCGGGTTATACAGAAATATATGCCTATACAGCGTGAAAGAGGGTAAGTCAATTTTTTTTGTATTTTCTATTTTTAAACTGTGTCTTTAACACTGCAATCATTAGCTTGTTTCCAACATTTATTAAAATCGTAGTTGAAGCAACTTTTGGGAAATCTGTTGAACTTCTTGTCATTGGTAATAAATGTTCTGTGTTCTTGTTATTGTGTTTTAGGTTGAACATGGACCAACTCAGTTTTATCTTCTCCTTGTTGTTAATCGTTTCGGTTGCTCCTACTACGTTTGGCTCCGCCATCAAAGCAAACAACACAAATGAAGAGGTGAGAAAATAATTCACTTATGTTATTGCCTTTGATCAAACTTAAAATCGCTGTGACAGTCGTTTTAAGCCATGAATTTAATTAAAGCGTATAAAATATAACTTTTGCAACAGAAAGATGCCTTTCAGAATCTTAAATTTATGCTGAGACCTAGTCTGCAAACCGGCTCCTGGCAAGCGAGCATCCCGTCCCGTTCCGATCACTTCGCTTTCCGAATCCTTCAGTTTGGCCCTCGACCACTCGCTTTGCTCGCCGAATATTTTTTTGTCCTCGTCGGGAGCTTGTTGGCAGGTTAGCTAAGACCTTGGCATACCTAAACACTTTTTCACAATATTCAGATTGAACGGTTACATTGAAATGCGCTTCACATCTCATCTGAAAGAATTTTATTATATTATATTTTTAACACTTTATACAAGGTGAAAATCATCTTTGCATCTGTTAGAAACTAAAAAATAGCCTCTAAGGACTGGATATATATATTTTTTTCTTCACATAGTTACTAGACGACACCAAGGTAATAATAAATTTTACTGGATAGTAGTTGCTGTCCATCAGAAAAATAATAAAAGTAGAAAAATGCGTCATGAATGTTAAAATTAAGGTTACTAAAAATGATAAAGGATCATAATGTTGGCATTAGTACTCATGACAACGCCAATACTACTAATAAATATAAAGAGTATAATAATAACAACTATGACCACTTTAGTTTGTACCTCGTGAACTAATTCAACCGTGTTGCCATCAAAAGTTGAGAATTCGAACAGACAAGCCAGAAAAAGGTTAAATTATAGATTAGACATTTCCTTATTGCAGATTGTTCTCACATTTTACCTCTTTTCTTTACAAAGCGGGAAATTGAAGCATTGTTAGCAGATGCTGGTTTGACCCACTTTCCTGAAATGTTTCCTAATCGCCAGGTAACAAAAATGCATTTTTCCGTAAATGAAATGTCTTTTGTTTTTGCAAAATCAAATCTATTATTGCATAACAGCATGTTATTTGATATTGAACCCAATCTCCTACGGCCAAGTTCAAACCGAGCAAGATATGGAAACGAGATTGGCAGGCTCATTTTAATTAATGAGTTTATCTGATTTTACTTTTTAAATTTCAGAGGCGAACAATGTTACTCTATTTATTTTTTTTAAAAAATAAAATTTTACAATATTGAATACATAAATATAGGAACTATACAGAAACCTAAATGGCATCCAAATTTCCAGAGCGATATTCGGCTACGGTATTCATGTTGCAGTCAAGACAGCTCCAAAGGCTGGTTAGAAAAGAGGAAAGAAATTAAATCCAACTGAATGGCATGATTGTTTTCCTTCTTGCTGCATAGGAACTCGACACCCTTTTGAAGCGATCTTATAACAGTGAAGCACAACTCCAAGAGCCAAACGACTTAGAAGACCAAAACAGAGAAAAATCCAAGCGTAAAGGTAAATCTTTACCAATACACCAATTTCTTTATATAAAAATTCGAAATTACGCTATTGTAATAAACGGACTGACACATAAAAATAGATTGGCTAGAATGTTTGCTGTCATTTGTTTAAATCAGGAACTGGATTAGACAGACACTAGCTAATTTTGCCTCCAGCAAACCCTCAAGTCATTGGCTATAGCTTTTCCTCTGGAACACTAAAAGCCTTACCCTATACTAAACCATAAAAGCACTAGGCACTACTTGCAAGTGCCCCCCGCCTAACTAATCATTACAGTAACTAGCA
>JAHPZR010020350.1:0-12651 GCA_019787425.1 Platygyra sinensis | reverse complement strand
GGGGTTAAATGCATTTAGAAATATTGTGATCGCATTCGGAAAACACCGGTTTAAAGTACAAGAGAAAGAGATCTTGCAGTTCCGGTGGTCTGACAAAAGATTGTTCAGTGGTAGCTGATAGATCGAAAACTACTTGAGACATCTGTATCCATCTGTATCATGGCTACGAAGACCATATCTTATTTACGGTTGTATGGTTATGTTATTGTCGGTAAGTATGGATTTCTACTCTTTGTTTTTCAAACTTTCTAACGCTTCTGGGACATCTTGTTGCCAAAAACGTTCTTGTGGAGTGTCGCGCTTTTTGCTGGTACAGTAATTAACAATTGCCGGCCTGTTGTAACGCGCAAAATTTCGTTTCAGCTTATGAGCGACTACAGGGTCTCTTGGTGGTAAGTGAAACTATTCCAAGAGAGCGAGAGACCACTCGATCCGGAGACAACCACACTAACCATTAAGTCACTGTGCCTCCTTTAGTGGAGGTGTGACTGTACTCAAAATAATTATTGCAAAAATTAAGTGATTCCTAGGTATTTTCAAAGGGCCAGAAAATTCTCATGGAAAATGGTACTTCTCTACATAACCTTTTATAAGAGAGCAACTACAGAATTCAGGGCCACTTTGGACTACCTGTTTTACATGTGTCAAAATCTTTTGAAGAACGAAGCATAACACAATAGGCATCTTTGTAATTAAATGAGATTTAAGTAAGTGGCCCTGTATTCTGTAGTTTAGCCGTTGTTTTTTCATTCTAGGCCTGGTCATGGTTGAATGGGTCGCCGGTGATAACAGCACATCAAGTCCCATTTCTCCATTAACAGGATATGGCCATTTTAACGTATCTGGCAAAGATGGAAAAATTTGCATCTTGTTGGATTTGTCATGTACTGTTAATGTGGAGGTAGGTTTGGTGATCAACTGAAACATTTCAGTACATTTAACTACATGTAATGGCATAATTCCCCACCTTAGCCGGCATGCTATTCTACTATTATAAAATATTTAAGACAGTACGCACATTCTCATTGGTCGATAGGCGTGTTTAGATGAGAGTATGCAAACACTGTTGTCACGTCACACTTTCCCCCGGCACAATTTGAAACCATTTCAAAGCTGGTAGTTCAACTCTCAAGTACAAATATTAAGGAATTCAAATGAAGAAAATTTTTCCAAGTTTTGATTTCGGAATTGACCATCTCTTTCCCTCAGACTCGTGGAAAGAAAGCAAAAGAAAGAAGAACAACAACGCTTTGCATGCCTCGATGTTAGTGAGCTAGACGACCTTGCCGAGGGAGCTCAAGCGAAGACAACAACATATTATGCAACAAAATACACAGTAAACGTTTTTCAAAATAATTTTTGCATTCAGTTACTACAATAAAATTCTCAAAATCACATGCTGTTTTTTGAAAAAGATGTGCAATAAAATTAAACACCAACTATATGCTACAGTCTGCGAAGTGAAATCTGTTCAAATCAAATTTTACACGGCCGATCGGTTGCCGTGTTTTGACTGTCAAATGTTCAAAAAATGACCATTAAAACTTGGAAGAATGTACCAGACAGCTCACCAGACTGATGGATTTAATGCCCTTCGACTTAACTGCATTAACTCAAACTTGCCTGCTTGTGCTATGATTCCAAACCAGCAAAACTTCACAAGGCACAATGAGCAATTCAGCTTCTCAACCATCTTCTCGGGCTGCCAAATCGGGCAAGTTTGCGTCACTTTCAAGAGCGATCAAGCACAGTGGTTTCATCTTGAATTTCTTTCCTTACAGAGTCGTAAATCTTTTGAACATTTCTTCTGTTTTCACCGAACTTTCGGCATTTCTTCCAAAGATTTAGAAGGATTTAAAGCTGATATCGCTTTCATTTACACGGCGCTCGCTTGCTCGCTGGCGAAAATTTTGCCACAAATTTTGATTTTTGTAACGCCAAATTTCATTGGTTCGTGCCTTATCAGATGTGCGTTTTGATTGGTTAGTAGGAAAGATGATTGTCTAGAGTGTGTATTGAGAAAAGCTTTTTGGATCAAGAAGTTAATAAACAAAATTTCTCTTCATTTTTGGAATTAATTTCGAGAAATATTTTATAAAAGCGATAGAAAACTTTTTCCTGTCTTTGCATAGCCTGATATAAACACTTGAGGGGTTGGGAGAATTCTCGACAGTTATGCAAATCCGAGACGAAGTCGAGGGTTTGCATAACTGTCGAGAATTCTCCCAACCCCTCTCGTGTTTATATCAGGCTATGCAAACACGGAAAACGTTTTCTATTGCTTAAATATTGATTAATTAGACCTGATGGTACTGTAGGCAGTTTGGTCAATGCAGTGGCGGTTCCAGACATTGAGCTAAGGGGGAGGGGGTGGGGGGTTGATTTACTTTCGCTGCTGGCTTTTCTCCCTTCTGTCCTTTCTTCTTTTTACCTATGGGAGGCCCTCCCCTAGATCTGCCACTGTAATGCCATTTAAGCAATAGACCACAAGTTTCTGTGGGTAATATACCGTAAGCTGATAAACCACGCGGACGTTGGTAGAACACGACAAGAATTTGTAAACCACGAGCCGTAGGCGAGTGGTTTACGAATTCTTCGAGTGTTCTACCAACATCCCAAGTGGTTTAACAGCCTTTAGTAAATTCTCAGCTCTGACCATCGCATTTCTAGCTTTTGATTGGCTAAAAAACTCTGACTATGAGCCAATAGTCTGAGTTTTACGTCATATTGAAAATAGTGCGCCACGCACTCGTTGGTTATTTTATCATGTCATATCCGACGCGGGCTCATGGAATAATTGCTATATAACTCATAGAAAACTTGTGGTCTGTTGCTTTTATATAACAATTCAGAAGACGCGCGATTTTTCCGTGGGTTTACCGGCACAATAACCCACAGCTTATTGACCAATCAGGGCACATGCATTGATTTGGTTATTATATAAAGTAGGATAACCTTTGGGTGAACCAACTATCATTCCACTTAGAGAGAGCTCTGGACAGTTCAAGGAGCTGTGTTCCAGTTTGCACTTCTTGAAATAATAAGCTTAAATTTTTCATGTTTGTCATTTGTAATCCATGTTAATCTTCTCCATCCTTAAAGTGCTCATATCGTCAAAATTTTTATTGTCTTATCTGATTCTATATATCACCCAATGAACTTCTGCGAAAGAAAAATTTGATTTGGATAAAATGCAATCTTTTTTAGAAGTTTTTAAAACGTTCAAATTTGCCGCCATTTTGGTCCACCATTCACACCAGTCTTCCCTTTGTTTTGAATGAGTTGTGACGTAGATTAAGGAACACGTGACTTCAGGCTTGACTCATCTCGCTTGTTTTACCTCTGTAAATTTAACTTAGTAGTTCATACAAAATGCTGGAAAGGAGCGTTTTGTATGAACTACGAAGCTAAATTTACAGACGTAAAACAAGCGAGATAAGTCAAGCCTGATGTCACACATTCCTGAATCTATGTCACAACTCTGAGCATGTCGATGCTGTGATCAGCGGCATGGGTGGACCGCAAGAAAATAGGATTTTCAGGTTTTTAAAAATTTGTAAAAAAAGATGGGAAAATAGAAATTTTGATGATATGGGCACTTAAACCAACCTTTTTTCAGGTTTCCTTCAATTTCTAATAACGGAGGCTTTGGATAAACAATTGAGAATAAAAATTAGTGATAAAAATTTTGAATGACATTTCGATGAATCCTTCATCATTTTCAAATTCAAATTTTTAGTATATAAAGAACTCACAAGAATTTGACTTTTAGTTTTTACGAATTTGAAAATGATGAACGATTCATCGAAACGTCATTCAAAATTTTTATCACTAATTTTTATTCTCAATTCCTTCAATTTAAAGGTAATTTTGTAGGTGGCCAAAATACTATGACCAGACTCTGTTAATGTTAATCAAAGAGAAATAAAGTGGTTTTCACTGGAATTACAAGGTAATTGACAGCCCCTCATCAACAATCATCTGATTTTTTTTAGAACCTTCTGTATGGACTTCCACTGAATGCTCATTCAGATGGAAGCTGCAGTGGTGAAACATCATCAGTCACTCTTTCTTGGGAAAAAAACAAATTACCACACCTACAGACCAACCTGACTCTCTCCATGGTCTTCAAAAATATGGGAGAAAAATGGAAAACAACCAGCCTTACCTTCACGGCAAGAACTCTTGATAATGGAACAGGTCAGTAGCATTATAAGCTTTAGTGCCAACTGTAACAGCTTGTTTCTTCCTTGCCTTTATGTGTTAGAGCTCTAAATCCAATTCTGTTTTGTAAGTTTATTTTCTAATGGCTTCCTGGTTACTACGCTTGGACTCTAAATTGAGCAGTTTGAGATTGGAGTCTTGTACCCTGCAAGACAGAGATTTCCTTCTCTTTCTGCTCAGTGTGTGACAAGACAGGAACCTCTGCTCACAAACCATTGTGGACTACAAGTAGTCCCTCTTTCGCTTAGTCAGTCATGCAAGACCATGAATAAACCGCAAGTCCGCATGTCTGTGTGATTTCCTTGAGCTAAAACGTGTGCGAAAGTATGGACCACCACCTAAGCCAGAGAGTTTGAATTATGGGTTACTCTCACAACTCAAAAATATGATTGGCTTATGTTAAGAGGGTTGATAACACATTGTCAACATTTAAGATGCATGTGACATCTTGCAGGAATGTTTATCTCATCACTCTGTTCAAAAATAGAGAGCTTTGGAACCAGAGCAAATTAAACATTGGAATTGCATCTCATAAGCCGTGGTGTTCTTAAGATTCTGCCAACAGGCTATTGAAAGAATTAAACTTATGAAGTTTTTTGTTTGGCAAAGCTTTTAATCTCAAACCTAAATGCTAGCGTCACTCAACACCAGGTCAACAGCATTAGTGTTAAAAAAATTCCATAAATATGAACTGACTGAGCGAGATTGGCCTTTCTGCCATCCATTTGAAAGACTGAACTGGACTTTCACTTGAAACTGGACTTTCACTTGAAACTTTTCACTGCTAACAACAAACATGTCAATGCATTTCCATAGTCTCATTTGTCAAATAACTAAATGTAAATTCCCAGTTGAAACTCGGCATTAGAAAATTTTGAAACAACATTTAACATAAAACCTATAGACACAGCAATTGTTATAAGAAGCCTCTTTTGCTGTCTTGACCAGTTTCAAATTTGAGATGACAACACCCAACATGTTGCAACATGTCTCAACATATTGCAACATGTTGCAACAGGGTGGCCAAATGAGCATGTTGTGCCCAACACTGTTGCGATATGTTGCATTGAAATGTTACAATCGTTTTGCCAAGGCTTTAGATATGTGCAATGAGATTGACAATTTACACTGAAAAATCACTTAGCCATGAAAGGTCAAACTCTCTAGATGGTAGGCCCTCCCTTCTTGTGCTTCTCACCCACAGGAGTTTGTATGGCTATTTCGGCTTTCTATTATGTCACTATGACTGACTAAGCAAAAGATGGACTACTCATAGTCTAAAGCGATAATGGCTTCATCACATAATGGTGGTTGTGAAAAATAAGAGAAAAAGTAACAGCTGATGATTATTCAGAACACTTACTGATATAATTTCTCATTTTGCAGAAAATCATTTCAAAAATCACAGTTAACAAGGAAAAAATTGCTATTTCACATTTCACTGGAAAAATACCAAGCCATCAACAAATCACAAACACCTTAACCCTTTCACCACCAATGGCCACTTAAAGATGTTACTCTGTCTAACGCCAGACGATTTTACCCGTCAAAGGGAGACCCTTGGTGGTGAAAGGGTTAAAAAACTATCTCCCTTAACCCTTTCACCACCAATGGCCGCTTATAGATGTTACTCTGTCTAACGCCAGACGATTTTACTCGTCAAAGGGAGACCCTTGGTGGTGAAAGGGTTAAAATACTCTTTATCACCCAAAACATTTTTTCAGTTTTAGTCCTGAGAATTTGGCACAAGCCATGATTTTCCAATTTATATTAATGTAGTAATGATATTATTGTTATTTGTCTTCTTTATATTCTTGTTTTGATTTCCATATTATGCCATCTCCTCCATTTGAAGAGAGCACAATAAGTGCAGTACAGAATGATTCTAGCAAGCTAGCGATAGCAGCAAACAAAGGGAAAAGCTTTCAGTGCAGCAAGAGCCTGCATATAGCATTAAATGGCGAGGAGGCAGTAACAGTGGCCGTGAACAAAATCAAGGTGCAGCCATTTGGTAACAGCTTCAGTGAAGGTAAGAAGACATAAGTGTTGCTTGGAAGGAAACTAAATAAATTTAAGACTTCATTTAGAGAGGAAGCTAGCATCCAGTTCCAGTTGGAACTAAGACCTTGGTTGTTCTATGAGGGGGAAAAATAAGAGAGCACAGAGAAAAACTCTCAGAGCAAGGCAAAGATCAACATTTAGCACCAGACCAAAGTCAAACCTGGGCCGCATTGGTAGGAGGTGGGTGCTCTCACCACTTCACCATCACTATGCCCTGTTTTGCAAGTACATGTAATTTGGGAACTTGTGCAATAACTTTATGACTACATTATCTCAAAATTACAGAATGGTGGTTCTCTTTTAAAATTGGAGAGTTAACATTCTGCTTTACAGCGTACTTTAATGTGGCATGAATAGTGTCTGTGATGGATCTCTTTCTTTTGAATTGTAAAAGAATTAATAACAAATGTCATGGATAGAGGTATTGTTTGCTTTTTGCTTCTCAGCTGATGTTTGTTCTTCAAGTAGCAATGGAACTCCTGCTGAACCAGTGGACACAGTTGTACCAACTGCTGTGGGTTGTGTGTTGGCTGGCTTGGTCGTCATACTTATCATTACATATTTTGTGGGTCGTTGTAAGAAACCTGGTTATCAGAAAATGTGATTTTAATTTTTGTGCAAGGAAATAATGAATACGATCTATAGTCCAAATTATTCAAAGCTGTGTGAAAAATTAATTAAAGATTATTGGACTTGATCACTACATGAGAGAAGATGGCAATGGTGAGTTTTCAGTAAGTTGAAGAGCTCTGTCAAGAAATGTTTTCATCATTTTTCTGATGCAGAAACTCAGTTCAAATTGAAGGGGACATTGCAACCATAGTTAATAGAGAGGAATGGTTATGAAACTCGACAAAGTTCTTTGTGGTAGGTTTTTGTTCGCCTTTTTGGCCTTGACCATGCAAAAAACACAATAGTTGTTTACTCCGTGCTGAGGAACTAACCAATAGAGATGTGTTGGTTACGTAACTCATGCATAGTGTATGAGAGCAAAACAAAAGATTGTGCATTGTCGTGGACCTTCCAACATAAATCTTAGCATCTTTCTTTGCTCCTTTGATGTTTGCCAGGCTTCATAACCAGTCCCCTCTATTAACTATGTTGCAACTGATAGTTAACTGAGGAAGAGAAAAGTTGTTAAGAATGGGGATTAGACAGAATTGGAAATGATGAACCTGAAAAATTTAGAGGCTACATTTTTTG
This sequence comes from Platygyra sinensis, assembly GCA_019787425.1. NCBI lineage: Eukaryota > Metazoa > Cnidaria > Anthozoa > Scleractinia > Merulinidae > Platygyra > Platygyra sinensis. Next base: position 5,163 of record JAHPZR010020350.1, on the reverse strand, counting down.
AAGAAAGGTAAAAATCATGACCTACATGGCTCAATAAAGGCTGGCACAGTTAAATTCACTTGTATGCATTACATGCCTTTGAGAAAAGATATTAAATTCACACAGGAATTCTCCTGAATCAAACATCATTCAAAAGCTTTATTAGCATTTCTTATCAACAGCAATCTGTTCTTACTGAAGGGCTTAATGTCATCTTGTGGATTTCAAGGTAATTTTGCTGCTGCATTCCTTAAACAAGCAGTCAAGATTTCACCCATAAATATTAATATTCATTGTATTTTTGTTTTGTATCATCATGGTGTTGTTTTTGCTGCGTTTTGCTTCTTTTGTTGGGTTACTTTGAGATTCTTTACTGAATAGTGATAGAAAACATTGCCTATAAACTAAATTGTGCAGTGTTTTAATTGTGCTTTTGCTATTGTTAAGACAGTAATTTGTACAAATATTTGCAGTATTTTCATGTAATAAGAGAAATCACCAATAATACATAATAAATTGTAGTGTGATGTCAAAGAAAGCAACAACATGGCATTTTGTTTACATTTTATGTGAAAGACTGAGCAAATAGCCTGCGTTACAGACAGACAAAACCGGGGATTTCGTGACACATCCGGCTGCAACGCAGGTTACTGAGCAAACAACAGCGATAGTTTAGCATTGAATTGTATCTAATGTAATTTTCACTGGCTTCATAAAATTACTCAAACAAGTCAAGCTGTTCAGTAGCCCCAGGGGGACTCCCATGCAAAAAGGGCAAGGATGCTAATCAGAAATTTCGAAAAGATCTTCTCAGAGGTACCAAGTCCCTGTTTTGTGGGCGTGGCTTGATTTTTACTCCCCTAAGAGTTACCAATTCTTACATAGAACATCTGCCATATTTTTTTGCCTCAGTCTATTCCCCTCAAAGGTACTGCAAAAGCTCCTTTTGAGGCTGAACACCTTATGAGATACCAAAACTGCTTATTTGAAACTTCTATGGTACAATGAGCACCCCTGTCATTTTTATATGGCTGTCTCCCTCGGTTTAATAGACCATTTCCCGTAAGGACATTTGCGCTCATTGCTACTGCGCATTTCTAGTGCACACACTTCAGTAGGCGCGTGCCATGTCATGTATTTCAAGCACGTGCACCGAGTCGAAACTCAACAAAATATCGAGCTGATGACCTTTGCATTAACTTGGTGTGTGAATATTTTTGTTGGATGCTCGGTGACCCCCACTTTTTTTCCAGCAGATCACTTCCTTTTCTGATTCTTTCCATTATACTAAAGAACTAAAAAAAACTGTACGTGGGAAAATTTTGGGCGCGAACGTCCTAAAGTGAATTGTGGTGCAAAAGTTTTCATAAGGAAATGATTTTTATTTGCAGATATCCCATTTTCATGCAAACTAAGCTCACTTTTATCTCAGTAAATGGTTAATGGGTTTTGTACCAGGACCCTAAATGAAGTCAACAGTGACTTAGCATTAACCTTTTCACCTAACATGAATATTTTATTGTTATTCCACGATTGTATGTAAATCTGAAAATTTGAAACCTTTAAGACTGTAACTATTAAATCGAAAAGACGAAATACGACAGTTTCAAGGTTATAGGGAGTCTCTGTAATTTACAGGTGTTATTTTCATAAATAAATCCCTAGAAAACCATAAGAAGTATTGTGTATCTCAGGCCCGTAGTTGAGGTTTTTGGAAGGGTGTTCGTAATAACAGGAATATTTATTAACGGGGGTTATTAAATACGATCGCCGAAGGCGTGAGCCTCTAGGGAGGTCTGGGGGCATGCCCCCCCCAAAAAAAAACAAAAATAAATAAATAAATAAAAAAGAATTTGAAATCTAGAGCCCCGGAAATGCTATTTTCAGCTTTGTGCACGTCAATATTTGAAACTCAATAGAGTGTAAAATAACAGGTATTTTTAGTCATAACAATATTTCCCACGTTTTGTTAGCTTGATGCATTCATACATACATACCGGCTTAGTGCACTAAACGTTTTACAAAAGCTTGACGTGTGCTGCAAAGGAATCTCAGGGTAAAAGCTTAAACCCCCGCCCCCCGGCTCCGCCGTCAATGTACTAAAAGCAGCGTCAAAGCGTCAATATGCACTAAATACACGTATCACCTGGGTCCCTCGAAATTGTATTCCTTGCCTTTCGTCTTTCGAGACTCCTTTTATGAAATGATGAAATCCCGAACGCCTGATAAGGAAATATTTTCAACGATGGGATTATTTCGACTACTATATATTGAGGCCACTTACTAATTTACGACAGGACTATTCGTAAAGCAACTTGACAACTGCATAATCCTCGGGTGGAGTCCTTGAAATAGATTGACAATTTCGTCCAGATCGACAGGCACATCATACTTGATACTTAATACTTTACCAATACTTTTAGCGTTTTCTTGCAGGGTAATTTAAAAGCTGCAAACTCAAAGTTTGTTTTCCATCCCTCTACTATTTGCTAAAAGCTGAAATTCAACAGTTTTTGTTTTCAGCCCTCCATTATTGACCTCCAAAGGGGGTTCGTTCGAACCCCTCGAACCCCCCCTCCTGCGGGCCTGTATCTTACTCTGCACTCGAGCAACACTTTCGCTTCTTTCTTGCTCTCAAAACTCCTCGGTAAATCCACGACTCCAGGTGCACGCTCAACGCCGTTTCTAGGCTCTCTCTGGTTTTCACTAGCAACGCAAGCACAAACGCAAGCAATATAGGGATGAACGGGGGGTGGGGTGGGGGGGGGGTGACCCAAGTGAAAACGAAAATCAACGCAAACACAAACGCAAGAAATATAGGGATGAACGGGGGGTGGGGTGGGGGGGGGGGGTGACCCAAGTGAAAACGAAAATCAACGCAAACACAAACGCAAGAAAATATAGGGATGAACGGGGGGTGGGGTGGGGGGGGGGGTGACACAAGTGAAAACGAAAATCAACGCAACACAAACGCAAGCAATATAGGGGATGAACGGGGGGTGGAGTGGGGGGGGGGTGACCAAGTGAAAACGAAAATCAACGCAAGCACAAACGCAAGAAATATAGGGATGAACGGGGGTGGGGTGGGGTGGGGGGTGACCCAAGTGAAAACGAAAATCAACGCAAACACAAACGCAAGAAATATAGGGATGAACGGGGGGTGGGGTGGGGGAGGGACCCAAGTGAAAACGAAAATCAACGCAAACACAAGCACAAGCAAAATTATCTGAACCTTGGGTCATTTTGGAAGAGTGCTAGGCGCGAGGTAATTTCATTGAGCAAACATAACCACGTGTTGCAGATATTCTAGTGCTTATGTCATGCCTGAGCGGTATTTCGTTTTCACTTGTTGCAGCGCAAACGCGAGCATAAGCGCAAGCACAAGAAAAAGAAAATTTTGATCCTTGTGCTTGGGCTTCCTCTTCAGCTTATACCTGCATCAAGGTCGTTTGCATGGTGAAATAGGAATTATTTTTCTTGCACTTGTGCTTGCACTGCTAGTGAAAACCAAGCTTAAGCGTCAACCAATTGGCCATTTTTCCCACAGGGGCCTGGGATCAGAATACATGTTAAACCTGTAAAGGACTGGTTTAAAGGAGCTCAGTTACGATATTTTAACTTAGTTTATTATTCAAATTTCATACACTGTATGAATTTCGATTTTCTGATTGGTTGATTTGTGCCTCGTGACACTGGGTTATGACGAAACAACCGCCTTGACGTCATTATCGTGGTGTAATAGCCGTGGTGTAAATTCAATACACCACTGTCATTACACCATGGCTTCGGCTGACTCAAAGTTGGACGATTTTTGTTTGCAGTGTATTCAATTTGAATAATAAAAATGTTAACGCACTCATTGCTCGTGAATTATCGGGATTTACCTGCACTCGTTCACTAACAATGAACTCGAAATTTTCAATACCGCACTCGGCGGCCTCGTGCGGTATTGAAATTTCTCGTTCATTGTTAGTGAACTCGTGCAGGTAAATTCCGATAATTCACTCGCTGAGTGCGTTAACCTGTAAATATACCACACAAGTGAATAGTGCTTTTTGTGCGCACTGATTGGCTAGCTCAGAGGTGATTAGCCAAGTACTATTCACCTCCGAGCAGCAGAAGAAAAACAAAATGGCTTTTGTCGGCATATTGTCACAAATAAAGTTACTCTGTTTGGGCCGCAAGTTATTCAGCTTGTGCGGTATATACTAAAACAATATTTTCGCCTCAGTGTTAGTGAAAGTGGTGGATGTTTACCTCGCCGCTTTGCAGCTCTGTAAATATCCACCACTATTCATCTCCACTTCAGTGAATTACCTACCCTGGGATAGAAAAACGCGAAAAAGATAGTAACAGACCGTAAAGGGCAAGGCTAGAGAACAATGATACGGATTACAAATGTTTTTTTAACAATTCTGAAGAAGAGTTTTCTTTAAATCAAAAAGTGCCAACTGTAAACCTAAAGGAAATGTGTTGTAATCGTAAACAGACATGATTATCTAAACAATATGAAACAATCGATTTCCGTTGGGACAAAATTTAAGTTGTTGTCACACAACCCAACCAAGTCAAGTGAGAACACTCTTATTTCCTATCTTGGGGCTACTTATAGTAAAATCCTTTCTTGTGGATCAACTGCAGGTGTTCTCTATGGTCTTCCTAAAGTCCACAAAACCGGTTGCCCCTTTCGTCCAATTGTCTCCTCAGTAAACACGTACAACTATAATCTTGCCTATTTTCTTGTCAACGTCCACGAACCAGTTCACAATCAAGGACTCCTTCACTTTTGTTGATTGGGTGAAGGCTCATCGCACAATAATGAAATAATGTGTTCTTTCGACGTTTGTTCCTTATTTACGAACGTTCTACTCGACGAGACTATTGAAATTTGTCTTGCTGAGTTATACGCTCTGCCGGACCCTCCTTCCTTACCCCGTCATGTACTCAAAGACTTACTTTTGTTTGCAACGAAGAAAACCCACTTCGTGTTTGATGGTGATTACTACGATCAAATCGATGGCGTCGCTATGGGGTCTCCACTCGGTCCATTATTAGCGAACATTTTAATGTGTAACTTTAAAGAGAAATGGGTTGCTAATGTTGATTCTCGTCCCTCCATCTGGTTTAGATATGTGGATGACACTTTTGCGTTGTTCGACAATGTACACGGCACGAAAATTGGAT
>JAHPZR010020349.1:70000-75378 GCA_019787425.1 Platygyra sinensis | reverse complement strand
AACCCTGCCATTGCATAACTTTCAGTTATCTTTCTTTTTAGGAATATCAATAGTCACCTCCCCTATCTAGAGACAGGTCTGACTTTTGGTGGCCAGCAGACTTTAATGAAAACTTCCATAAAAGGTGTGTGATATTTACACAAAGAGATGTTATTTCTTACACTCCATGAATATTTTCTCAGAGGTTGAAACAGAATACTTTATCCATGACATGTGTATTCTACAGAAGTGAACTGATTATACACATGCAGTAGTCTTTCTCTCTAATCTGTTTTGTGTTTGATGTTTATTGTTCATTTTTCTTTAGTGAATATACATTACTCCTGGTGTGATTTGTAATATTTTTCTTTTAGACAATCTTAAACAATCTTATTTCTCAACGATTGAGAACCTCTAAGAAAACCGTGTTTTACTGACGGTAAGGGATATTTGTCTCATTGAAAATGAGTGTTATATAATTAAAATGAAATTTTCATGTGCTTCAGTACAGTGCTCATAAGGATAAAAACGTATTAATCTTAGTGTACAATGCTGTAATTAAAGTATATCAGAGAAGCAATAGCCATTTTCAGATTATTTAGAGGTCACAAAACTAGCTTATTACAACCCTTGTGTATTAGCAACCTCCCGATCGAGCAGCACACCTTTATTAGTGGACACGTGATCAATTTTTGTAAAAGTGTCTTACGTAAATCCAATGATATAATGATCATGCCTTTGAAAGTGCGCGTGTCGACTGAGAAGTGTATTCTATTGAGAATACAGGAAAGTCTATTGTGTTGAGCGTACAGGTTGCAAACAATATTAAAGTTTCCCATGAATCCACGATAGTTTGGATAACAATTAGGAGGATTATCATCCAGAAACTGTGGAATGTTACCATTTTGTGCAAACAAAACGAACTTCTATTACGACGCAGACCACCTCTCCGTCACTAGGCTAGAACCCGAGTAGAGGTTTCACTGTTCAGTACTTTATATTAGTCGTATTTGTTCCGCAGAAAAAAGTCTATTGTACTCATAATTGATTTATGCCTATAGTGCTGTTTAGTTCACATGTCATGTGTTGACAATTTAAATTAATGTAAGAACTAAAATAATACCGTTATAGGTTTGTTTGGTCGCCCATCCATGGCAGCTGCTCCATCGCCATTTGCGTCCTCCAAAGAGACGACTAATTATGCTAGGCTGTGCCGTCTGTTGGTGGACGTGGGATCCCAGGCACTGAGAGACACATTTGATAAAAAACATCCTCCATCGACTCTGCATGGAGTTTTATCAACTTATAAATCTACACTAGAGCCACTTTATACTGGTCGTATTGGAAAGAAGAACGTGAAGAAAGTGCTTAATCCTACATAGTGGGGAAAGCTGTATCCTGTTCATTCACCTGTGACATCAGTAAGCTTTGATATCACACTTCTAACGGTGCTGCTAAGAAATATTTGTGGGTTCAGTCCTCCTGCTACTGGTTGGGATAACCTTCCCCCATCAACAGACACAAGTATCGCAGATGACATCGCCCGAGTGAAGTATTACAGGAACACTGTATACGGCCATGCCAATCAAGCCTCTGTTGATGATGCAAGTTTCAATGCTTACTGGCATGAAATCCGTGAAGCCCTGGTTAGATTGGGAGGAACAAGCTTTAGAGGATACATCGACAATCTTGAGCGTGATACCATGGATCCTGATATGGAGGAACATTATCGTGAATTCATGAAACAATGGAAGAAAGATGATGACAGCATCAAGGAGAAACTTGAAGAGATGGAAGGTAATATGAACTTTGTTTTGGCACTTTAAATAGATAAATATAGCCATAGTTTACGGTCTAGGGGTAATTGATTCTGAATGACGCAATTTACTTTGTAGGTAAGACCAGAGGTGTAGAAAGCTAATTGAAGAATATTGCGTCATCACAAGTCATTAACAATAAATGCAACTCAGATGTAACGCTTTATAAACTTTCCTATTTCCCTTTATTGACATAATTCACATTTACTTTCGGCAACGAAGAAGATTTAGGGTTCACTTTCCCCATTGTCATGATCACTGGCTAAGTTGAAAGAAAACGACTGCTTCGGTATCCTAAGACACTAAGACTTTCTGTTCTTAGTTTCAATTGTCTTTTGTAGTGAACTCGAGGCTAGCCGAAAGAAGCATAAAGTTTGCAGGCTTTATTGTTAAATGAAAGCCCCATTTTTATGGTTGCTTTCTAAAACTTATTAGCAGACTATTCATTTCAAGTGGAAACAAGGGGTAAAATATTCATTTCGGCTCAATGCATCTATTTGTTATTATTTTTTAACGTAAGCAGAAATGAATTTAAATCTTCAGAAAGCATCAGGGACAAATTAGAGCAGATGAAACGTCAAATGGAAAACAACATCAGTGAAATGGAAGACAACATCAGAAGCGAAATGAAAGAAGTGAAAGAAAGGCTGGACACCTTGACTGTCTCATTGGAAGAGAACAAAGATGAAGGTCAGTTGTAGGAGATACTTGCAAAGATAAACGCAAGTTTGCAATCGCGAGAAAGGTTACGGTATCAGATGAACATATGTGCAACCTTTTTACTCTCTAATCGGGGAACTCAAACATTCTTTTGATCGCTGAGTGTCTCGTCGGACCAATTTTTCTGTGTCACGATCTTTCAAGGTCGTTGTTACGCCGCAAAAGGTAATAGTGATGCAATATGTAAAAACAGTCACTGCAAAATGTAAGAACTTTTTAACGCAAAATGTAATAAATGTTTTAACACATAATGTATTGACGCAAAATGTAGCAATGCTTACTGTAATACAAGTCAGCACTTGAAGTCAAATTCCTAAATCAGAGGTCTACAGTACAAATAGCGCATGGCAAAAAGCAAAAAAGCGCATTTTTTGATTTATTTTTTTTGTACAAAAATGTAGAAGTGAGATATACTTTGCTTCGCAAATAGCTGGAAAGCTAGTCGTGGCGGGGCAAGACAAGTACATGAATAACACAAGTTATCTTTTAAAAACAAAAAAAAAACCCTTAAACTAATAGGAAACCTTGCAGATTGCAGCTAAACATAAATACTAGTAATAATCAAAGATTATGAGTGCGTTCGACGCCGTAACTTTAATACAGATACTTTAAATGATTTCTTTATCTGACTTTCAACCTCTGTCTATTGTAAAATTAACACTTTTTGATCAACAAACGGGGTTTTACAGAAAGCTATTTCAGTGTCAAAGTCTATGCAATTCTGATTGAACAGGTCCCGGTACAAACTACGTTTGACTCACAAGTTTAAAAGGACTAAAATATTTAGATCAGCCTTCAAATTTCGTGCTAAATATTCTAAAATTAACTTGCAATGTTTAAGCGTAAAAGGTAATTTGTAAAAGTTTAAATCTAAGTAAACATTTGCAATCGCGTGCTCGTTCATCGTAAACAAACTCCGTGCGACTGATTCGAGTATTCCCCTGGCCTGATTAATGAGTAGACAGTATTTACATTTCCGTTCCGTGGTTCATATTCACTCTTATGGACCTTCCCGTCCAGTGCTCTTCCACCGATTCCAAACAATATTCGGCCGGATAAGACTGACCTTTTCTGTCGCGGCTGGAAGTAATCAAATACAGCTGTTTCCATAGTTAACATCCCAAAGCCTAGGCGATCGTGTTCGTGAACATATAAAATAAACAGGGAAGCAGAGTCCAGAATTCGACATGAAAGCACACCAAACGCGAAGAGAAGGTCAAACAAAAAAGCACACCAGGACGCGAAGCAAACGGGAAAACTGGACTCCTACTAGAAACAACGCACATGACAACCTCGTTCCGGAGGCAGAGAAGAGAGAGTCTGGGAACGAGGTTGAGCACATGGTCGATAAAAATTACGTCATTTGCCCTGAATAATTTCCCCCCTAAAGTTTTTCGGGGGGGCCAAATCGGTGTCGATGAACGGTCGAAAATTCTCGAATCAGACCGCATTATGAAGGCGTTCTTAGTGAACGCAAAAACAGAGAAGTTAAGGTGGCGGAACACAGTTTTCAAGTGCCTATGCCTAATTCACCATAACTTTTTAACTATTTATGCTCTGGCGCCCATTTTTTGCAAGAGTCAAGGTTAACCACAGAAATATTTATTCTCGCATTTTGACTAGGGTGTGTGCTGTTGCCATGGCAACGGGGCTGGTCAAAAACAAGGCTTAAATAATGGTTTTTTGTTTATTTGAAAAAAATCCAGTCGTTAGATTGTTTTCAAATTTTGCACACTAAGAATTGGCATTAAATCCCTTCTGTCAACATGGTTCTAACAAAATTTTGACATAGGCGATTTTCGTAATTCGCCGTTAATCGTTTTCTGTATTATTAAAAATTCCCTATGTCAAAATTCAGATTTTGTTTGATAGATCATTCACGTGGTCTCTGATCTATTTTTCTGCCAAATTTCTTCAAATTCTAACGACTGGATCGTTAGAAATCGGCATGTTTCTGCTAAAGCAATCGGTCTCAATTTTTCAAGCAACTGCGCATACGTTGCATTCAACTGGGTTCTTTCGGAAACAAACAAAAGCTGAAAATTGCTGGGTTCTTTGCATCGTTACCTTTTCTAACATATCTTTGTAATAAAAGACTAAAGCCAGCAATACACTGCGTTCAATTATAGAGAAAAATAACACAGATAGTGCGGGTGTTGAGTAAATAAAATGATCGCTCTATTGACGGTTTGTTTGTTGTTTGAAATCCTTGTACACGTGCTGAATTGCATCAGCAAAAGCACGCGCGAAAACTGTGTTCGGCCACCTTAAGTGATTTAATTAATACAACGCTTATTGAAGTACAATGCCTAAAGAGAAGAAAAGCAGCTGGGTAGGGTTGGACTGGGGCTACAGGTAGGGAGGTCATTACTGAAAAAGAAGGCATTTTTGGAGGTGAAGCCGGAACCTTTCTTTGTTTTGGTAAGCAAAGGTTGTTTTATAATAAAACATACCAAAAATTTCCCTGGCCCTCCCTCTTCATATAAATGACGAGTTTCACTTTCTTTAGAACGTAGCCATAATGTATCACTGTATGATTTCCCCATTGCCAATCGGTAGAGAAAATGATCCGTCAAACGAAAAGTAGAAGTCACCGAACTCCAAGATCGTTAAATCCATGCAAAGTTATAGCAATGGCCATCTGCCCTATCATTTGGTTAATTCGTTACTTAGCGCGCGCATCGATGTATGACGTGGCGTATGAATTTTCGTGCGTAGTAAGGATGCGCAGAAACAATTAGCGCGAACGTCCTTAAACAGAGTTTGTTAATGTTTGCCTCTAATTCGCTCACTGATTTAATATTTCCTCAATCGTTGGCAAATATTATCCGGAAATTACTTTTCCAACTAACAGTACTTTTG
>JAHPZR010020349.1:62500-67500 GCA_019787425.1 Platygyra sinensis | reverse complement strand
TCTTGTCTGGTTCCTTGTGTGAAAATGTCGTTGTGTTCTACACCTGGTTGTTCAAATCGATCGGGTAGAGATCCAAAATTTGCCGGTTAGAAACAAGACGTTGGCAAAAATGTGGCTGCACCAGCTTCGTCGGGACCGCACGCTTTATGACAAGACACTTAAGAATGTCTACGTTTGTAAGAACACTTCATAGAGGATTGTTACGAAGTCAGCTAGTTACAGATTCCAAATGCTGGATGTGAAGATCGGGAAAGCGGAGACTAAAACAAGATGCTGTTCCAAAAATTAATATTCCAAAGTTCCTGGCACCGCTCGGTTTAAACCATCGAAAATTCTTGTTTGCAGTGATACAAGAAATCCTTCGTGTCACCACTAAGAAGTAAAATAAAAATACAAACATTTCACGTAAAAAAATAACTGCTAACGGCTTTATTAAACCGTCTTTAATGTCTAAAGCAGTTTACAAAGAAAATTATTTTTTCCATTTACTGCAACCGATGCAGTATGAGCTTAAAATTCTACCTTCAATTTTGTTCTCTTCGTCTGGCTGTTCTCGGCAACAAACATATTAGGGGCTTAAGCATGCGCGTTTTTGAGACACGGACGTTAACCGGAAGTGAGCTGTTTTCACTTTTAACTTACCCTCATACAACCACATTCACATTACTAAGAATCTTTTCTCCTTTAGAGACGAGTAGTATAAAAATCTGGGAGAAAATGCTTTTCTAGCAGGCGAAACGTTTTCTTCCGGTTGCCGTCCGCGTCTCAAAAACGCGCGTGCTTAAGCTCCCTAATCTCTTTGCGTTGGCATGATTTGACATCGCTCACAAGAACACCAAAATCGTTTACTTCTTCGTTTTCGCTTTCGCTATCCTCAGGATTAGGAACACGTAAGGTTGAAGATCAGCCATGACCTCGAGTATACAAACCCGCTTGCCAAAACAAAATCTCTTGAACAAGATGACGTCACGCTTAGCGGCCTAGCCCGGCCTGGCCGCTGAGGATTTGTTTCAAAATGGCGGCTGCCGATGCCAAATTTTAGGCTTCTTTGGAGACAAATTTTTTGGGATAGAATGCACTTTAGAAGCTGCAACTTCGATGAGTAACTTAACTCAATATAAACTTTTTCTTGGAAATGACAAAAAATACGCTTTTTGGAGTGACCTCCTTTAACTTGAAGTACTACATGTATGTTAATTTTAGAGCGACGACCCTTAAAATGTGATTGGCCTTGCATCTTTCTCGTTGAAAGTGTAACAGGCCATTTTCGAGACCATTAATATAAAAATGCTACAGATCCACTTTCATACAAATCAAATTCTTTTTCCTATGAAAGGTTTGGCACGAAAGTCCCATTTTGAAAACAAGGCAAAGGGTAACTCGGTGATGGCCTATTTAATCGTAGAAAGAAAATCGGTTAGATTTCTGTTGCACTCTTTAGTACGGAGAGACTTTTTATTTTGTGTTGCAAATCTGTGAGTCTGATTGGTTTCTTTGCCCGCAACCAACGAATACACCGTGCCAAGAATACTCTAGTATTGTCGATCAATGTGTCAGTATTTAGTGCGAAGAACTATTGAGTTTATAAGATGCTCCAAGTAAGGGAAAGGCTAGTTCCTAATCAAAAACCTTGCCATCGGATGTTAATATTTTCGTGAGCTGGACACAATATGACGACATACTAAAAGACCGTAACTGAATCTGTTAAACTTTTCATTGCTATGGTTTAGGTAATATAATACGGTTTCGAGTTCAATTTGAAATTAATTTGCACTTGTTGGTGTTTCAAAAAGCTGAAATCGCTCTCGCCAAAGCGGCTCGTGCAATTTCAGCTTTTTGAAAAACCCACAAGTGCAAGTTGATTCCAAATTCCCGAATGATTACTTAATAATATGAACATGAAAGAATTCGCGTGGAGGAAGTACTGGAAAATCTTTCTTAATGCCATTTTTGCTCATGTGAGAAAACTATTTTCAGAGTTTCGGCACAAAATTTTCGTCGTCATTTTACGCGATATCATTGGTCTAGAAAATTTGCTATTGTCTTTCAGCCAATCATAGTTGAGAATTACGATGTGTTATTTGAACTGGCGGGGTGTTACACTTTAACTGCTCTCAGCTAATCAGAATCGAGTAATTTTTCGATGCGTATTACTAGTATATGTAATCGCATGGGCCGAGGGACATTAAGGATTAATTTCACGAGTGTTTTCATAGTTTTCACAATAAAGGGCAAAATTTTGTACGAAGGACAACTTTCAAGGTCTAGCCGTCGCGTCAACAGGTTTGCCGGTTGCCATTAAGGAACAGGCTAGTAGTAGCACGGAGAAAGCCTGCTATAATAGTGAGCAAAACACAGCAAGTTCAATTCACTCAAAACAGTTTCTTTACAAACAAAACTTTAAGCAATCTAATTTTATTCACCTGTTTTGCGAAGCTTGCAACGGCGGGAAACTACTTCATCGATCGATGATAGACGTAAACAAGTGTCCAAACGAACTGTATTAACTTCTTGAATCTAAAACTCTCCTTTCCAATGTGAAAACTTCACCTTCCAACACAATGTACGCTGTTTTTAAGCCGATAATGTGACCTGTAATACTAATAAGGCGACCTGAAGCAAAACGAAGAAATTAACTTTTAGTTTGGCGGCCATGAAGTTCTGCAGAATTCTGTAACTCTGTTCTTCGGGCAACACCAGCCGTCCCAACTCAAACCTTTTTCAGGCTGCGAATCAATACATTTTAGTCGGAAAAATCGTTTTGCTTTTTCACCAAAAGACTGCGCTTTGTTCCATCTTGATTTTCTTTCACGTTAAGATAAAATAACCATGTTTAGAGCAGAAGCGATGCGTTTCTGAAATTCCTTTTCAAAGTCGGTTTGAAACGGAAAACCAACTTAATGCAGGCGTGCTCATCAGCCAGTCAGCATCAAGTAATCAAGCCCTCTCGATTACCAAAAGTGCCCTCGTGATTAAGAAAAAATGCCCTATGTCTCAGCCAATCAGCATTCAGTAATTTTGCCCCGTATGTGATAAATTTATATTTATCACATACGGGGCAAAATTACTGAATGCTGATTGGCTGAGACATAGGGCATTTTTTCTTAATCACGAGGGCACTTTTGGTAATCAAGAGGGCATGATTACTTGATGCTTGATGCTGATTGGCTGAGCACCCCTGATTTTCTATCAAGCACCTTCTAGAAAAGCAGGATAGAAAAGTATTTCGTAAGGTATCTGGCATAGACCGACACCCTCTAAGGGGACTATTACCGAAGAAGAAAGTATCGACTTACAATTTAAGGTATCATGGTAGGTGGATTTTTAAGAAAAATGCGAAAAATTTTTTTTTCGCTGTTCAAATTGAGAAGACTGAGAAAAATAATTTGCAGAAAGAATGGAGAAAAAGCTTTTTTACTTTTTACGATAAAGAGAAAAACTGTTTTTGAATCTCATTAACTCTCTTACGGCGCGTTGACAGCTCTAATTAAAATTCACCGCCAGTTGTCACATGTAATGCGTATTGCGGTGTGATATTTTATTTGCGCACGCGAACCGTTCTCGATCTGGTTGTTTCATCGCAAGTCAAGCTTTCGTTCTTGTCAAATTTTCTTTATGTCAGGATGAAAACTCGCAAGAAAACTTCTTGCCCATTTTCGTCTCCGAGGAAGTTCAGCGTCGAACAAGATCTGTGGCTCCTGATCTGAGCGACTGTGGGTCGCATTGTTTTAAATTTAGAAGAATGGTTGAAGGAACTCGAGGACACAAATCCCGCCAATGAAGCTGAAGGTCAAAATACAACAAGTGCTAGTCGCACGATATTGCTGGAGAACGGACGCGATTCCGAAACTTCCACAGCGAGAGATCGAGTCAAGCACAGATGTAGATGTAGACGATATAGACCTCGAAATTTCCTCTTTTTGGCTTCACGAGGCATATATGGTTTCAGAAAATGTCTGGAGAACGAAGAAGTCTAAACTCCAACAACATAATACCAATTCCTCCGACGAAATAATCACGGCAGTTTAAATACAAACCTGTTTAAACCTAAGTAGTTTCTCGCTTCTCGGACGATTTCACTGCAACGTCGACGTCTGTTTATTTCAAGTTGTCATGACCCATTGTTTTGGTAAACTGACCCATGCCGACATCTGTCAGCGCGGAGGGGATTTTTAACACCTAATCATACCGATCTCGCAAAAGGTTTTTCGTCTTTTTCTTGATAAAACAAAACTGCATATAAGGATGAACATTTTTAGTTCGTTTACGCGTGTCTTCCAACGGAATTGGCTGAAAATCGGCAGGTATGTTCCCTATTACCTCCTTCGAAAAAGGGTGTCGGGCTTTGTTTAATTTTGCTTCCGTTTAAGAGTTATGGCCTCTTTACTGTAAGGAAACACCCGCGTTCAGAACATCAAACTTTAGGAGGGTGTAGAAAAAAAACCAAACCACATCTGGAAAATCGCAGACACCCTTTTTGAGAGTGATGTGTGAGAAAACATTTCAGATGTTAATCGCGCCGCTCCGATGATTCACGCGCGGAAGCGAACCAGTTTAAGCAAAGCAGTGTTTCTGGGTATTTCTTTTTAAATCACTGCGACAATGACTTTTTAGAAAATTTCAAACATATGATTGTATCCTATAATTATTAAGCTTTCAGAAAATGTATAGGTTGATGGGGTTTTCTTTCAAAGCGCCAACGTAAGAGCGCGATTTCCAAACACTGTCAATCCACCTACCATGATACCTTAAGGAATCGAACAAGTCAGTATCCGAAAGTTAATACAGATAGATTCAAGAACTCTTACATTAATCGCTTAATTTTTAAATACAATTTAACTATGTGAGTGTATTTTTTAATTATAAATAACTTAGATATATATACTTTTTTTTTACTCAATATTGTAACATAAGATATGTATTTTTTATCTTGTGAGGAAATAAAGACCACCAACCAACCAATTAAGTTGGTTTCCCGCTCCAAACGGATTTGAAAAGGA
>JAHPZR010020349.1:52500-60000 GCA_019787425.1 Platygyra sinensis | reverse complement strand
TCCAAAAGACCCCGTTGAATAGAATCCTGCATGATTCTACTTCGCCAGTGTTTACTTGCAACCTCTTTAATGTTATTTTATTATTTAACTTGTAGATCCTTTTGATCCATCTGAGGTAATTGACGGAATTGGGCAACTATACAAAAACGCGCGAGGGATGGCTGTCACCGTTTCCTTGGTGTGAAGAGTTTCACTTTCAGCTTGATGATATTTATACGAGGCTGAAAGTGATAGGCAGGAAGAAAACTGGAGAAATAGCGACTGACAAAGTCGTCAACATGTCGGCTATCTTCAAACCACATGAAGAGTGTTCACAGCCAAGAACAGTACTGATTGAGGGGAAGCCTGGTATGGGAAAGACAACGTACTGCAAAAAGCTTGTCTACGACTGGGTTACCGGAAAGCCAGCAGAAGGCGGTTGTTTTCCACAATTCGAAACCGTGCATGTTGTTGCTGAAATGTCGAGATATCAAGTCTGACATTTGGGAGGCCATTGATGATCAGCTGTTGCCCCTTGATATCCAAAAGACATCAGAGAGAAATTCTTCACGTTTATTCGCCACAATCAGTCAAGCGTTTTGCTGGTACTAGATGGGCTGGATGAGTTACCCCCCGGTAAACTGCCAGAGTTTTCAGAAATAATTCAGGGAAGAGTACTGCCAAAATGTCACTTAGTTGCAACATCGCGCCAAGAGACTGGAATGGAGGTAAGAAGATACTGTGACACCATATTAGAGATTCAAGGATTTACGGAAGACGATGCAGAAAAGTTCATTACAAGTACTTTAAAAACATGGAGAATCTCGCTCAAAAGTTGCTGATCAAGCTGAGTGATAATGAAAGCTTAAAAGACATGACGGCAAATCCTTTAAACACTGCACTTCTTTGTCTTTTGTGTGAAGAATGTCAGGGCATTTTTCCAGAAAATAGTGCTCAACTGTACCTAGATCTAATAGAGTGCGTTCTGAGAAGATTCAGGAGAAAGAAAGGATTAGCAGAAACCAGTGAGAAACTGACAGAAGTATACAAAACTGAGCTCAAATTGCTTGGCCGAATAGCTTTGAATGGTTTGCGCGATGGCAACTTGGACTTTGACGAACATGAGCTCAGAAAGCATAATGTTGAATCATCTGGATTAGGATTCCTGTCAATGCAGCCTGGAGGCAGCAAATTGAGACCATGTCGTCGTTACGCGTTCCTACATAAAAGTTTCCAAGAAATTTTTGCCGCCTATTATCTTTGCTGTGACCTTCTCAATCAAGAAATTACTCCCGAAAGCTTGGTTTCTGACGAGAGCTATTTCAATGAGCTGAAACAGGTGCTTTTGTTTTCATGTGGCATTCTAGCGAACCAGTGCCAAGAAACAGTCGTAAATCTCATGACAAACATAACAGCACAAGTCAATACATTTGGCGAGAAATTTGTGCCTATTGCATTAGAGTGCATTGCCGAAAGCAAAAGAGAACAAAGTAATGTTCACGTAAAGCTGGCTCGAGTTTTTGGCTCAGATCTTAAACTTCAAAAAGCTAAGGTCAAATATACAACTTTAGGAAAAGTTCTATTTCTTCTCTTGCTGAAGCAATGAAAGTCAACACAACACTGACACAGCTGAATCTGTTCAACAATAACATTGGTGCTGCTGGCGCTGCTTCCCTTGCTGAGGCAATGAAAGTCAACACAACACTGACACACCTGGGTCTGTGGCGTAATAAGATTGGTGATGCTGGCGCTGCTTTCCTTGCTGAGGCAATGAAAGTCAACACAACACTGACGGAGCTGGATCTGCATTCGAATAACATTGGTGCTGCTGGCGCTGCTTCCCTTGCTGAGGCAATGAAAGTCAACACAACACTGACACAGCTGGATCTGTCCGTTAATGGCATTGGTGCTGCTGGCGCTGCTTCCCTTGCTGAGGCAATGAAAGTCAGCACAACACTGACGGAGCTGGATCTGCATTCGAATAACATTGGTGCTGCTGGTGCTGCTGGCGCTGCTTCCCTTGCTGAGGCAATGAAAGTCAACACAACACTGACACAGCTTGGTCTGTGGCGTAATAAAATTGGTCATGCTGGCGCTGCTTCCCTTGCTGAGGCAATGAAAGTCAACAGAACACTGACAGTTAATTATTAGTAGCAATAGCGTTTGACCGTCTGGGTATCAAATATTACGAGCTAACAGGGGAGCTCAATTAAAATTCATTAATTCAAGGACTTTTTTAAACATATCCAAAACTACAAATTATGTTACACTTTTTGAGTACATTTTTTTTGAGACAATTATTTAGTTAGTCGGTGTATCAATGTTAAAATTCATTTCTAGTTATTCCTCTTTTTTCCAGTTAAAAATAAGTCCTTTGGTCTGCCTCGTGTCATTAGTGATGGTGTACGTTGGTAGTGAAACATCAGAAAATGAACAAGTTGAGTAAAGTAAGGTTCATTTAGGATTATCTGAAATCACTGGGATCATAGTGCTTCTGAAGAAGCCGTCTTTTAGTCGTGGACACACGAAGCCTTTTAATGACTATCAAAATTTAAGCAATCAGTAAAAAGCGATCTTGCTAAAGACTATTAGTTACATGTTCTTTGATAGTTCTTATATGTAATGTAATGTTGATAAGTGCTATTTGTTGTCAGTTATTAATTATGTGCTTCTCTTATATTAATACTTTTAAGAAAACATTCCTAAAGAAAATACGCGCGCTGATTGGTTGAAATATTTGCCCGAGAGGCGAAGCTTTAAGGGCAAATATGCTAGTTTTAACAACATCAAACTTTTAAGGGGCAACTATCAGACCGATAGTTCCGAGACAGAAACACTCTATTGTCTTTACTGCTCACCACTAAATTCTCTTCTGCGCGCTAGTTAAAATCAGTTGAATTATTTTCAACTTTTTGAGATGAAAGGCGTGAAAACGAAACCAAAAATTCGAAAACAAAAACCGACAAAACCCCCTTAATATAATTTGAATTGTTTATTTTCTACAAACCCGCTTTTTTACAGGAAATTTTCGCGGACGACCACTATCTATCCGGGTATTTTCCTACGACGGGCACTAGGGGCTAATAGTGTCTCTCCGAGGATGAACACTATCGCGTCATGTGATCAATTTAAACCAATAATCCGAGAAAGATTTAGTGGTGAACTATAATCTTTGATAGTGAGTAGCGTAGCATTATGCTCTTGTTAACAAAATGACGCCCTCTGGGCGTTTTCGAAGTATCTGAAGATGATTTAGATAAAGTTTTGAACGACTTGTAGATTTATACTAAACTGACAATAAGATTAATCGCTGTGGATTTCTGTGCGTGAAAGAAATCTCTAGTTCATAATCTCACTGTTTAATAGAAACACTCATGAAAGTTTGGAGAACTCGTAAAAGCTGTGATAGAAACGATAGAAACACAGAACTAGTACAAGCCGGTGACGTAATGATGGCACCAACAAACACAATTAACATTTTCATGATCAAAGTAAAGAACTTGTTTTCTTTCTTTCGTCACGGTGTTTTCTAAAAGAAATTGAAAACATGTTCTCAGTACTCGAAAAAGCTGTGGGAACATGAGCCGTAGACGAGTGTTCCCACAGCATTTCTCGTTCTCCCAAACTTCCTTTCGCGTTTCTATTTAACAAATAGTTTCCATGTTGCCGTGCGTCTGTTTAGTAATAGATCACAGATGACGTCAAAATGTGATAAGAAAAAAAGTGGCACACGAGGCGTAGCCGAGTGTGTCACTGGTGTTCTTACCACATTTTGACATCTTCTGTGATCTATTACTGAGCAGACGCACGACAACATGGAATCTATTTGTTTTATATAATAACGAAAAGCCTTTTTTATTTCAAAATAACGCGAAAGCCGGTCTTCGCCCGGCCTTTGCTCACTTTGGCGAACACGAAAAAAAAGCCAGTTGGCGTGATCTATGATCTATACAAAGTGAAGCAATTTCATTGGTTACTATGCATAGCAAAGAATTGTGTTTGGTCGAGAAAAATCATGCCATTGTAAAAGCTAACTCGAGCGTCGCTTCTCGTGGAATGAAAACTTACAGCGAAAGCAGAATTGAACTGCGAAATCTACAAATCTTGAAGAAAATGCTGGAAAAATCAAGTCAGTTTTTGTCATCGGAGCAACCCTGTGAGCCGGAAAATTTGGACGTTGCCTTGAAAATTACAGGAGTTGAAACAATACCCTCGGAAAAGTTGTGGTTGCGGTCAACCTAGAGGTCATTTGATTCCTGTTTTGAATGAAAGGAGCGTACCCTGCTAGCAGAGGCTCTTTTCCTAGCGTTCGCTGACGGGAGAAAAGAGACCTTTGCCATGAATCGAAAATGGCTTTGATTTAACCGCCGTCCACGATCTTGGACGGCTGCATTACAACGCACGCTCCTCGCGATGTTCGCTGACTGCAACTTGAGCCCGTGGCGTCTCGCGCATTTCTTTACATTAATTTCGCTGTGATTTATTGAGCCCACATTATAAACATAGCGCGCTCGTTTGCTCGAAAGATTTCGATCGCAGAGTCAAAGTTTGCTTTTCTTTCGTTTTGGATTACCTCGACGATGGAAAGATAAAACAAAAATTGAGTGACAAGCAGTTCAAGGCCCACTTTCATTTTTTAAACCAGCGAGACACGTTTGCGTGCTTGACGACCGATGAGAAAACTCTTATGTACCAGTCAATTCCAAAACCACCCAATACCCCCCCCCCCCCCGGGCAATCCCCGGGCATTTGACTCGCGTTAAGCTCCGTACAGTGGCGAATTTTACCCAAAATGAGGCCCGCCCGGTGGAGCATTTGACTTTTTATGTCAAAACGTCTGTCAGCGGTCGGAAACAAAAGGATTTCGGGATTGTTTGATTCAGCACGTGAGCCTCGTTCTCGGGTCATTGCTCTTGTCGATTCCACGTGGGTTTTTCTGTTGTTATCGTGTTATATAGTTATATCGTGAAATATGCCTTTGTTTAAAGCGTGGAGCGAAGACAAGCTGAACAAGAAATTCGTAGTGGCCTGAAAATTTTGCAGAACTTGTTTCCAAAGGTAAGCGATTCTGTTTTTTTTTTTTCCAAAGGTAAACGAATCTGTTTTCCCTGGAGGTTGGGGGTTTGACCTTCTTTGAAGCTCTAACGGGTGGGGCATTTTACCGTCTAAACTGGCAACATAGCGGGAAATTTGACCAAAATTTTTCAAAAAAGTCAAATGCCTCGGGGTTTGGCCGGGGGGGGGGGGGAAGAGGCGGTTTTGGAATTGACAGGTACATTATCTACCACACTGCTGTGCTTGTCGCACGAAAGGTGAAAATTCTGCCATGTAACCCACTTGTTGTGGTTGTTTCACCACTAACCGCACTCATATCTGACCAACCGGAGTCCTGCCAAAGGCTCAAGCTGAAAGCTGTTGAAATTAGCGGGAGCCGTTCGACCATAGTCTCCCTCGCAGCCGTTTTTAGTCTCGTCACGCAACGCTTCTCCCCACAAAGTGTGGAGGAGCGTTGCGTGACGAGACTAAAAGCGGCTGCCAGGGAGGACTATTCGACAACGACGATTCACTGAAGGAGCTCGAAGCCGAAGTGCTTTATGCAGTCCGAGAACCCTCGGTAAACATCCGATCCAAGTAGTTCTTTTTAACGATGGACGATCGTTTGATTGGAATTGCTCTGGACAAATCACCGTGCGTAGTCAAGTGAGCTGGTAAGCCTAATCGCTCGGCCTAATCTCGGTTTTTCGATGTTCCTGGTTTGAGTGAAAGGTTTTTATTTTCGTCACGTGTAACGAACATTACGTGTGATGGCTCGGTCACTAAGCCAGGGAGCATGCTCAATGTAGCCATTTTCGATCCATGGCAGAGGTCTCTTTTCTTCCGTCAGCGAACACCAGGAAAAGAGCCTCTGCTAGCAGGGAAAAAGGAGCGTAAATGACGGTGGAGATTTCTTCTGTGATTGGTGATTCTTAAATCAGCTTGATATAGTGTCGGAGACACATTTTAGCTGCGATACTGTTTACCGTGAACTGTGGTTAACTATACTTAGCTTGCTGCTGTGCCTGAAACGGACAGGAACGTTCGCATCGGAAAGCAAGGCTATGTATTTATTGTACCGATGTTAATAAGTGATGGTTTGATGTTTCATTCCTGACATCAATCAGTGTGTCAACAGTTGTTTTGACACTGGGAAAAGTTGAATTTTTTAATAATTAAATCTCAGAAACATTTTGTTTATTCAATTGGGTTTCTTAAATTCGAGATAAAGCAGGGTGTTCCTAAACTGTGGATTGCAGACCGCCGGAACCTATATTTTTTTCCAAAAAAAAAAAACTAAGAAAGAATAATTTTTTAAAACATTCAACTATAAGGTAAAATGTGTAATAGTAATTCAAACAATGGTTCAAATACAAAGGGAATAAAGTGATAACAATGTTCTTTAAACAAAGAGTTTCGCACGAATGGAGTCAGTCTGCGAGTCAAACCTTGGATCTTGTTCCTTTATACAAAGTATCTCGTTGATGAGGCAATCAAATTTCCTTTAAAAAAAGTAGTAAAATAAATAAAAATTAGAAATAAAAACCTTAACATTGCTCAGTTAAAACCTAAAGGGTGATCGTACCAGATCATGAAACTGAAGGACATATAGTTCATGAAGAATATTTCACGGATTGCTTGTCGAGCTAAAAGAGGTCTGCAAGCCGAAGTCAAAAGATAAAGGTGTATTCCTCTTCAGTCGATATAATAAAAGACAAAACGCTGATATCTGAACTCGGACGGAACAAACCAAATAAGGAAACCAAAGGTACAAATTATTATAACATTATTATGGCTCATCTGTTTTAATAAGTTGATCCGGTTACAGCCGGTATAAGGGCGAACACAAACAGACATAACTGTAAATACGACTCGCAGAAACCCCGGGACAGAAACTCGAACTGAGCATGACATATACTAGTCTCTTACCTCGTATACTTTCTTTTCCATTCCGCCATGTTGATCGATCGATCGCGAATGTTGGGGAATAGAATGGCAACGCACATATGTCGCCACGAGTTTAAAATCTCAGGTACTTCTAGGTCCACGACGGGTGTCTCAAAAACTAAGATCTAAGACCTAAGACCTAAGACCTAAGACCTAAGACCTAAGACCTAAGACCCCTCTGAATCTCGATAAACTAAGACCTGAGACCCCCTCTGAATCTCAAAAACTAGGACCTAAGACCCCCTCCGCATCTCAAAACCTAAGACCCTCTCCGAACCTCAAAAACTAAGACCTAAGACCCCCTCCAAATCTCAAAAACTAAGACCTATTTTTCTTTGAATCAGCAATGGTGTAAGCTGGAAAGCAAACAAATTGTTTGGGTTTAGTGAATGGGTTTTCTCTCATTCGGATAGCTGCGCTAAAAATAACGCGCAGCACGTGCATCAACCGGCGATGCGGCCGGTGAATTTTATCCGCTTTGGGAATAAAGAAGTGAAATGTGAGTTAATTCATCAGTGCTTACATTTAGTTTTACGCCAG
>JAHPZR010020349.1:7500-50000 GCA_019787425.1 Platygyra sinensis | reverse complement strand
GTCCTCTGGAGTACAAATACCGCGTAATATTTGTACTCGTCTTAAGCGTTATTTGTACTCTGCGAAGTGCAGTTGGATAATAATTAACAATTATTGGACGAGGTTGAGCAAAATATCGTAATTTGTCAGTGGCGAGCTGATGAATTATTTGCCGAAGCCGAAGGCTTCGGCAAATAATTGATCGGCGAGACACTGACTAATCACGATATTTTGCGACAACCGAGTTCAATAATTGTTTTATCATTCGATCACCAAGTTTGTTTTCAACTTTTAATCACTTCCTGGCAGCTCAGGGAAGCGATCAGCCATTTTTCTTTCGAGAGCGTGGTTCCTATTACGCATGAGCAGAATATTATTTGCAGCAAAACACGTTTAGACGGTACTACGCATGAGCAGACCATTATTTGCAGGCAGTTATTTGTAGGTCACGCGGTGGGCTGTTGGCCAATGGAAGGGAAGAAAAAACTGCATCGAATGATAATGCGTGTTATCGGATCGAAATCCACCAATCACAGCCACTAGTGTGACCTTCAGACCTTCTTTTGGCGGGTGTATTGTTTTCCAAAGTCGCGTATCAACGAAAACGGTGGTAATCAGATCAGACAGTGCAAAAATTCGAAGAAAAACCATCTCCATTTATTCACAACTAAATCTTAGTGGTTTCACTGGCGTAAAACTAAATGTAAGCACTGATGAATTAACTCACATTTCACTTCTTTATTCCCAAAGCGGATAAAATTCACCGGCCGCATCGCCGGTTGATGCACGTGCTGCGCGTTATTTTTAGCGCAGCTATCCGAATGAGAGAAAACCCATTCACTAAACCCAAACAATTTGTTTGCTTTCCAGCTTACACCATTGCTGATTCAAAGAAAAATAGGTCTTAGTTTTTGAGATTTGGAGGGGGTCTTAGGTCTTAGTTTTTGAGGTTCGGAGAGGGTCTTAGGTTTTGAGATGCGGAGGGGGTCTTAGGTCCTAGTTTTTGAGATTCAGAGGGGGTCTCAGGTCTTAGTTTATCGAGATTCAGAGGGGTCTTAGGTCTTAGGTCTTAGGTCTTAGGTCTTAGGTCTTAGGTCTTAGATCTTAGTTTTTGAGACACCCGTCGTGGACCTAGAAGTACCTGAGATTTTAAACTCGTGGCGACATATGTGCGTTGCCATTCTATTCCCCAACATTCGCGATCGATCGATCAACATGGCGGAATGGAAAAGAAAGTATACGAGGTAAGAGACTAGTATATGTCATGCTCAGTTCGAGTTTCTGTCCCGGGGTTTCTGCGAGTCGTATTTACAGTTATGTCTGTTTGTGTTCGCCCTTATACCGGCTGTAACCGGATCAACTTATTAAAACAGATGAGCCATAATAATGTTATAATAATTTGTACCTTTGGTTTCCTTATTTGGTTTGTTCCGTCCGAGTTCAGATATCAGCGTTTTGTCTTTTATTATATCGACTGAAGAGGAATACACCTTTATCTTTTGACTTCGGCTTGCAGACCTCTTTTAGCTCGACAAGCAATCCGTGAAATATTCTTCATGAACTATATGTCCTTCAGTTTCATGATCTGGTACGATCACCCTTTAGGTTTTAACTGAGCAATGTTAAGGTTTTTATTTCTAATTTTTATTTATTTTACTACTTTTTTTAAAGGAAATTTGATTGCCTCATCAACGAGATACTTTGTATAAAGGAACAAGATCCAAGGTTTGACTCGCAGACTGACTCCATTCGTGCGAAACTCTTTGTTTAAAGAACATTGTTATCACTTTATTCCCTTTGTATTTGAACCATTGTTTGAATTACTATTACACATTTTACCTTATAGTTGAATGTTTTAAAAAATTATTCTTTCTTAGTTTTTTTTTTTTGGAAAAAAATATAGGTTCCGGCGGTCTGCAATCCACAGTTTAGGAACACCCTGCTTTATCTCGAATTTAAGAAACCCAATTGAATAAACAAAATGTTTCTGAGATTTAATTATTAAAAAATTCAACTTTTCCCAGTGTCAAAACAACTGTTGACACACTGATTGATGTCAGGAATGAAACATCAAACCATCACTTATTAACATCGGTAAAATAAATACATAGCCTTGCTTTCCGATGCGAATGTTCCTGTCCGTTTCAAGGCACAGCAGCAAGCTAAGTATAGTTAACCACAGTTCACGGTAAACAGTATCGCAGCTAAAATGTGTCTCCGACACTATATCAAGCTGATTTAAGAATCACCAATCACAGAAGAAATCTCCACCGTCATTTACGCTCCTTTTTCCCTGCTAGCAGAGGCTCTTTTCCTGGTGTTCGCTGACGGAAGAAAAGAGACCTCTGCCATGGATCGAAAATGGCTACATTGAGCATGCTCCCTGGCTTAGTGACCGAGCCATCACACGTAATGTTCGTTACACGTGACGAAAATAAAACCTTTCACTCAAACCAGGAAACATCGAAAAACGAGATTAGGCCGAGCGATTAGGCTTACCAGCTCACTTGACTACGCACGGTGATTTGTCCAGAGCAATTCCAATCAACCGATCGTCCATCGTTAAAAAGAACTACTTGAATCGGATGTTTACCGAGGGTTCTGGACTGCAGTAAAGCACTTCGGCTTCGAGCTCCTTCAGTGAATCGTCGTTGTCGAATAGTCTCCCTGGCAGCCGCTTTGAGTCTCGTCACGCAACGCTCCTCCACATTTGTGGGGAGGAAGCGTTGCGTGACGAGGACTAAAAACGGCTGCGAGGGAGACTATGGTCGAACGGCTCCCGCTAATTTCAAACAGCTTTCAGCTTGAGCCTTGGCAGGACTCCGGTTGGTCAGATATGAGTGCGGTTAGTGGTGAAACAACCACAACAAGTGGGTTACATGGCCAGAATTTTCACCTTTCGTGCGACAAGCACAGCAGTGTGGTAGATAATGTACCTGTCAATTCCAAAACCGCCCTTCCCCCCCCCCCCCGGCCAAACCCCGAGGCATTTGACTTTTTTGAAAAATTTTGGTCAAATTTCCCGCTATGTTGCCAGTTTAGACGGTAAAATGCCCCACCCGTTAGAGCTTCAAAGAAGGTCAAACCCCCAACCTCCAGGGAAAACAGATTCGTTTACCTTTGGAAAAAAAAAAAACAGAATCGCTTACCTTTGGAAACAAGTTCTGCAAAATTTTCAGCCACTACGAATTTCTTGTTCAGCTTGTCTTCGCTCCACGCTTTAAACAAAGGCATATTTCACGATATAACTATATAACACGATAACAACAGAAAAACCCACGTGGAATCGACAAGAGCAATGACCCGAGAACGAGGCTCACGTGCTGAATCAAACAATCCCGAAATCCTTTTGTTTCCGACCGCTGACAGACGTTTTGACATAAAAAGTCAAATGCTCCACCGGGCGGGCCTCATTTTGGGTAAAATTCGCCACTGTACGGAGCTTAACGCGAGTCAAATGCCCGGGGATTGCCCGGGGGGGGGGGGGGGTATTGGTGGTTTTGGAATTGACTGGTACATAAGAGTTTTCTCATCGGTCGTCAAGCACGCAAACGTGTCTCGCTGGTTTAAAAAATGAAAGTGGGCCTTGAACTGCTTGTCACTCAATTTTTGTTTTATCTTTCCATCGTCGAGGTAATCCAAAACGAAAGAAAAGCAAACTTTGACTCTGCGATCGAAATCTTTCGAGCAAACGAGCGCGCTATGTTTATAATGTGGGCTCAATAAATCACAGCGAAATTAATGTAAAGAAATGCGCGAGACGCCACGGGCTCAAGTTGCAGTCAGCGAACATCGCGAGGAGCGTGCGTTGTAATGCAGCCGTCCAAGATCGTGGACGGCGGTTAAATCAAAGCCATTTTCGATTCATGGCAAAGGTCTCTTTTCTCCCGTCAGCGAACGCTAGGAAAAGAGCCTCTGCTAGCAGGGTACGCTCCTTTCATTCAAAACAGGAATCAAATGACCTCTAGGTTGACCGCAACCACAACTTTTCCGAGGGTATTGTTTCAACTCCTGTAATTTTCAAGGCAACGTCCAAATTTTCCGGCTCACAGGGTTGCTCCGATGACAAAAACTGACTTGATTTTTCCAGCATTTTCTTCAAGATTTGTAGATTTCGCAGTTCAATTCTGCTTTCGCTGTAAGTTTTCATTCCACGAGAAGCGACGCTCGAGTTAGCTTTTACAATGGCATGATTTTTCTCGACCAAACACAATTCTTTGCTATGCATAGTAACCAATGAAATTGCTTCACTTTGTATAGATCATAGATCACGCCAACTGGCTTTTTTTTCGTGTTCGCCAAAGTGAGCAAAGGCCGGGCGAAGACCGGCTTTCGCGTTATTTTGAAATAAAAAAGGCTTTTCGTTATTATATAAAACAAATAGATTCCATGTTGTCGTGCGTCTGCTCAGTAATAGATCACAGAAGATGTCAAAATGTGGTAAGAACACCAGTGACACACTCGGCTACGCCTCGTGTGCCACTTTTTTTCTTATCACATTTTGACGTCATCTGTGATCTATTACTAAACAGACGCACGGCAACATGGAAACTATTTGTTAAATAGAAACGCGAAAGGAAGTTTGGGAGAACGAGAAATGCTGTGGGAACACTCGTCTACGGCTCATGTTCCCACAGCTTTTTCGAGTACTGAGAACATGTTTTCAATTTCTTTTAGAAAACACCGTGACGAAAGAAAGAAAACAAGTTCTTTACTTTGATCATGAAAATGTTAATTGTGTTTGTTGGTGCCATCATTACGTCACCGGCTTGTACTAGTTCTGTGTTTCTATCGTTTCTATCACAGCTTTTACGAGTTCTCCCAAACTTTCATGAGTGTTTCTATTAAACAGTGAGATTATGAACTAGAGATTTCTTTCACGCACAGAAATCCACAGCGATTAATCTTATTGTCAGTTTAGTATAAATCTACAAGTCGTTCAAAACTTTATCTAAATCATCTTCAGATACTTCGAAAACGCCCAGAGGGCGTCATTTTGTTAACAAGAGCATAATGCTACGCTACTCACTATCAAAGATTATAGTTCACCACTAAATCTTTCTCGGATTATTGGTTTAAATTGATCACATGACGCGATAGTGTTCATCCTCGGAGAGACACTATTAGCCCCTAGTGCCCGTCGTAGGAAAATACCCGGATAGATAGTGGTCGTCCGCGAAAATTTCCTGTAAAAAAGCGGGTTTGTAGAAAATAAACAATTCAAATTATATTAAGGGGGTTTTGTCGGTTTTTGTTTTCGAATTTTTGGTTTCGTTTTCACGCCTTTCATCTCAAAAAGTTGAAAATAATTCAACTGATTTTAACTAGCGCGCAGAAGAGAATTTAGTGGTGAGCAGTAAAGACAATAGAGTGTTTCTGTCTCGGAACTATCGGTCTGATAGTTGCCCCTTAAAAGTTTGATGTTGTTAAAACTAGCATATTTGCCCTTAAAGCTTCGCCTCTCGGGCAAATATTTCAACCAATCAGCGCGCGTATTTTCTTTAGGAATGTTTTCTTAAAAGTATTAATATAAGAGAAGCACATAATTAATAACTGACAACAAATAGCACTTATCAACATTACATTACATATAAGAACTATCAAAGAACATGTAACTAATAGTCTTTAGCAAGATCGCTTTTTACTGATTGCTTAAATTTTGATAGTCATTAAAAGGCTTCGTGTGTCCACGACTAAAAGACGGCTTCTTCAGAAGCACTATGATCCCAGTGATTTCAGATAATCCTAAATGAACCTTACTTTACTCAACTTGTTCATTTTCTGATGTTTCACTACCAACGTACACCATCACTAATGACACGAGGCAGACCAAAGGACTTATTTTTAACTGGAAAAAAGAGGAATAACTAGAAATGAATTTTAACATTGATACACCGACTAACTAAATAATTGTCTCAAAAAAAATGTACTCAAAAAGTGTAACATAATTTGTAGTTTTGGATATGTTTAAAAAAGTCCTTGAATTAATGAATTTTAATTGAGCTCCCCTGTTAGCTCGTAATATTTGATACCCAGACGGTCAAACGCTATTGCTACTAATAATTAACTGTCAGTGTTCTGTTGACTTTCATTGCCTCAGCAAGGGAAGCAGCGCCAGCATGACCAATTTTATTACGCCACAGACCAAGCTGTGTCAGTGTTGTGTTGACTTTCATTGCCTCAGCAAGGGAAGCAGCGCCAGCAGCACCAGCAGCACCAATGTTATTCGAATGCAGATCCAGCTCCGTCAGTGTTGTGCTGACTTTCATTGCCTCAGCAAGGGAAGCAGCGCCAGCAGCACCAATGCCATTAACGGACAGATCCAGCTGTGTCAGTGTTGTGTTGACTTTCATTGCCTCAGCAAGGGAAGCAGCGCCAGCAGCACCAATGTTATTCGAATGCAGATCCAGCTCCGTCAGTGTTGTGTTGACTTTCATTGCCTCAGCAAGGAAAGCAGCGCCAGCATCACCAATCTTATTACGCCACAGACCCAGGTGTGTCAGTGTTGTGTTGACTTTCATTGCCTCAGCAAGGGAAGCAGCGCCAGCAGCACCAATGTTATTGTTGAACAGATTCAGCTGTGTCAGTGTTGTGTTGACTTTCATTGCTTCAGCAAGAGAAGAAATAAGAACTTTTCCTAAAGTTGTATATTTGACCTTAGCTTTTTGAAGTTTAAGATCTGAGCCAAAAACTCGAGCCAGCTTTACGTGAACATTACTTTGTTCTCTTTTGCTTTCGGCAATGCACTCTAATGCAATAGGCACAAATTTCTCGCCAAATGTATTGACTTGTGCTGTTATGTTTGTCATGAGATTTACGACTGTTTCTTGGCACTGGTTCGCTAGAATGCCACATGAAAACAAAAGCACCTGTTTCAGCTCATTGAAATAGCTCTCGTCAGAAACCAAGCTTTCGGGAGTAATTTCTTGATTGAGAAGGTCACAGCAAAGATAATAGGCGGCAAAAATTTCTTGGAAACTTTTATGTAGGAACGCGTAACGACGACATGGTCTCAATTTGCTGCCTCCAGGCTGCATTGACAGGAATCCTAATCCAGATGATTCAACATTATGCTTTCTGAGCTCATGTTCGTCAAAGTCCAAGTTGCCATCGCGCAAACCATTCAAAGCTATTCGGCCAAGCAATTTGAGCTCAGTTTTGTATACTTCTGTCAGTTTCTCACTGGTTTCTGCTAATCCTTTCTTTCTCCTGAATCTTCTCAGAACGCACTCTATTAGATCTAGGTACAGTTGAGCACTATTTTCTGGAAAAATGCCCTGACATTCTTCACACAAAAGACAAAGAAGTGCAGTGTTTAAAGGATTTGCCGTCATGTCTTTTAAGCTTTCATTATCACTCAGCTTGATCAGCAACTTTTGAGCGAGATTCTCCATGTTTTTAAAGTACTTGTAATGAACTTTTCTGCATCGTCTTCCGTAAATCCTTGAATCTCTAATATGGTGTCACAGTATCTTCTTACCTCCATTCCAGTCTCTTGGCGCGATGTTGCAACTAAGTGACATTTTGGCAGTACTCTTCCCTGAATTATTTCTGAAAACTCTGGCAGTTTACCGGGGGGTAACTCATCCAGCCCATCTAGTACCAGCAAAACGCTTGACTGATTGTGGCGAATAAACGTGAAGAATTTCTCTCTGATGTCTTTTGGATATCAAGGGGCAACAGCTGATCATCAATGGCCTCCCAAATGTCAGACTTGATATCTCGACATTTCAGCAACAACATGCACGGTTTCGAATTGTGGAAAACAACCGCCTTCTGCTGGCTTTCCGGTAACCCAGTCGTAGACAAGCTTTTTGCAGTACGTTGTCTTTCCCATACCAGGCTTCCCCTCAATCAGTACTGTTCTTGGCTGTGAACACTCTTCATGTGGTTTGAAGATAGCCGACATGTTGACGACTTTGTCAGTCGCTATTTCTCCAGTTTTCTTCCTGCCTATCACTTTCAGCCTCGTATAAATATCATCAAGCTGAAAGTGAAACTCTCACACCAAGGAAACGGTGACAGCCATCCCTCGCGCGTTTTGTATAGTTGCCCAATTCCGTCAATTACCTCAGATGGATCAAAAGGATCTACAAGTTAAATAATAAAATAACATTAAAGAGGTTGCAAGTAAACACTGGCGAAGTAGAATCATGCAGGATTCTATTCAACGGGGTCTTTTGGATTTGGGTTTAGTGGCTCTCGCCCCACTGGTTAATAAGAAAGAACATGTAACTGGAAAAAGTGACATCGATTTCCTAATATAATGGTTTTTATATTAAAGATGAAACAACAATTACATGATAAATTAAATGTTAGAAGATCTCGGAAAAAATCCGAGGACTTCCCAGATGGGATTTGAACCCACGACCCTCCGTGATCTAGTCGGATGCTCTAACCACTGAGCTACTGGAGACCCTATGGTGAGCAAGGGTCAATTTGTGGGTCTTGACTGGAACCGCATCACGCGGCTACACAGCCAAGTAATGACTGGCACACATGAACTCACTAACAGCATCACGCTGTCACATTAAAGCATATCAAGATGCAGCCAACCAACCTCCAAAGTGAGTATATTAAAGATGAAACAACAATTACATGATAAATTAAATGTTAGAAGATCTCGGAAAAAATCCGAGGACTTCCCAGATGGGATTTGAACCCACAGTCATTACTTGGCTGTGTAGCCGCGTGATGCGGTTCCAGTCAAGACCCACAAATTGACCCTTGCTCACCATAGAGTCTCCAGTAGCTCAGTGGTTAGAGCATCCGACTAGATCACGGAGGGTCGTGGGTTCAAATCCCATCTGGGAAGTCCTCGGATTTTTTCCGAGATCTTCTAACATTTAATTTATCATGTAATAATGGTTTTTGTTAGAACTATTGCAACGACATCGACAACTGATTGAAGCTAGATAGTTCAGAAAGACTATTTTGTGTTGTATCTGGCTTTTATGTATTTTTCTCATAGTGGTTTACCAGTTACTAGCGATGAAGATTTCATTCCCTTTACTAGTAATGTTGTAGACCTTCAGAATTTTATGTCACGCGCGTATTTCGACGTAGTTACTTACACGATTTCTGACAGTCTTTGTTTTAGTTCCCCCCCCCCCCCCCCCGCCGACCCCCGACTCCCTGAGGACGTAATGGCCTCATGTTTAGTGGCACTCCTCACCGGGTCTAGCCGTCTGGGTTGAGCCCTGGCCGGGAACCAGATGTTGTGTTCTTACGCAAGACACTAATTATAAGTAAAGCAAATGAGATGCTTGGTATTATCTACAGAACATGCATCACTGATTGTGACCAAAAAACTTTGTTGACTCTGTATAATCGTTGGTACGACCGCAGTTGGAGTCTGGTCTCCCCACACTAAAGAAAAAGATCAAAGCGCTTGAACGTGTTAAAAGGCGTGCCACCGAATTTATCTTAAAATGTGATTTAACTTATCCAGAGAGTTTAGCTAAATTAAGTCTTTTACCTCTCGAGTTTAATTGGAAGGGAGGTTTTAGATTCACGTTTCTTTTTTAACTGTCTTAAAGGGCACATTGATTCTTTGTTATTG
Source organism: Platygyra sinensis (assembly GCA_019787425.1). Classification (NCBI taxonomy): domain Eukaryota; kingdom Metazoa; phylum Cnidaria; class Anthozoa; order Scleractinia; family Merulinidae; genus Platygyra; species Platygyra sinensis. Next base: position 40,459 of record JAHPZR010020349.1, on the reverse strand, counting down.
TTCTTGTTTTGATTATCTGTGTACTTGAATTTGAGTAAATAAATAAACAAATAAATAAATAAATAAATTTGCTGAAAGGTTTTCAACTTTCGCGAAAGTGATTATCGCTGCTTCGCGACCCAAATTTGATTGAGAAATAAATCGAGCGGTTCCGAACGGAAAGTGCGAAGTCAGCAAACTTCACTCAATGGCTGCAATAAGGCTAATATCTATAATGCTACATAATGATTAATGGGTGAACGACATAAAGATCGTGTCCATGAAAAATAATAACCTGGATACAAGCGTTCTCCAAAACTACATTTGTGCTATATTTGATCTGTTGAGAACTCAAAGGTCAGCTGAAACATTTGTATATGTAATCGCATGGGGCCGAGTATTTTCAAAGTTTTCACAAAATTGCCCGAGTCGCGAAGCGACGAGGGCAATTTGGAAAACTTTGAATAATCCTTAATTGCCCGAGAGCACTTGCGATTACTTGTTTATCACATAAAGGGCAAAATTTTGTACAAAGGACAACTTTCAAGGTCCTGCCGTCGCGTAAACAGGTTTGCCGGTTGTCATTATTTAACAGGCTAGCAGCAACATGGGGAAAGCCTACTATAATTGTAAGAAAAACACAGCAAGTTCAATTCACTCAAAGCAATTTCTTTGCAAACAAAACTTTAAGCAATCTAACTTCTATTCACCTGTTTTGCGAAGCTTGCAACGGCGGGAAACTACTTGATCGATCGATGAATGAAGTAAACAAGTGTCCAAACAAGCTCTAATAACTTCTTGAATCCAAAACTGTCCTTTCCACTGTGAAAACTTTACGTGCCAACACAATTTACGCTGTTTTTACGCGATAAGGTGAGCTGTAATACTAATAAGGCGACCCGAAGTAAAACGAAGAAATTAACTTTCAGTTTGGCGGCCATGAAGTTCTGCAATTCTATGCTTCGTGCAACACCAGCCGTCCCCACTCAAACTTTTTTCAGGCTGCGAATCAATGGATTTTAGTCGGAAAAATCCTTTTGCTTTTCCACCAAAAGACTGCGCTTTGTTGCATGTTGATTCTCTTTCACGTTGAGATGAAATAACCGTGTTTAGATCAAACTCAGAAGCGATGCGTTTCTGAAATTCCTTTTCAAATCCGTTTGGAGCGGGAAACCAACTTAATTGGTTGGTTGGTGGTCTTTATTTCCTCACAAGATAAAAAATACATATCTTATGTTACAATATTGAGTAAAAAAAAAGTATATATATCTAAGTTATTTATAATTAAAAAATACACTCACATAGTTAAATTGTATTTAAAAATTAAGCGATTAATGTAAGAGTTCTTGAATCTATCTGTATTAACTTTCGGATACTGACTTGTTCGATTCCTTAAGGTATCATGGTAGGTGGATTGACAGTGTTTGGAAATCGCGCTCTTACGTTGGCGCTTTGAAAGAAAACCCCATCAACCTATACATTTTCTGAAAGCTTAATAATTATAGGATACAATCATATGTTTGAAATTTTCTAAAAAGTCATTGTCGCAGTGATTTAAAAAGAAATACCCAGAAACACTGCTTTGCTTAAACTGGTTCGCTTCCGCGCGTGAATCATCGGAGCGGCGCGATTAACATCTGAAATGTTTTCTCACACATCACTCTCAAAAAGGGTGTCTGCGATTTTCCAGATGTGGTTTGGTTTTTTTTCTACACCCTCCTAAAGTTTGATGTTCTGAACGCGGGTGTTTCCTTACAGTAAAGAGGCCATAACTCTTAAACGGAAGCAAAATTAAACAAAGCCCGACACCCTTTTTCGAAGGAGGTAATAGGGAACATACCTGCCGATTTTCAGCCAATTCCGTTGGAAGACACGCGTAAACGAACTAAAAATGTTCATCCTTATATGCAGTTTTGTTTTATCAAGAAAAAGACGAAAAACCTTTTGCGAGATCGGTATGATTAGGTGTTAAAAATCCCCTCCGCGCTGACAGATGTCGGCATGGGTCAGTTTACCAAAACAATGGGTCATGACAACTTGAAATAAACAGACGTCGACGTTGCAGTGAAATCGTCCGAGAAGCGAGAAACTACTTAGGTTTAAACAGGTTTGTATTTAAACTGCCGTGATTATTTCGTCGGAGGAATTGGTATTATGTTGTTGGAGTTTAGACTTCTTCGTTCTCCAGACATTTTCTGAAACCATATATGCCTCGTGAAGCCAAAAAGAGGAAATTTCGAGGTCTATATCGTCTACATCTACATCTGTGCTTGACTCGATCTCTCGCTGTGGAAGTTTCGGAATCGCGTCCGTTCTCCAGCAATATCGTGCGACTAGCACTTGTTGTATTTTGACCTTCAGCTTCATTGGCGGGATTTGTGTCCTCGAGTTCCTTCAACCATTCTTCTAAATTTAAAACAATGCGACCCACAGTCGCTCAGATCAGGAGCCACAGATCTTGTTCGACGCTGAACTTCCTCGGAGACGAAAATGGGCAAGAAGTTTTCTTGCGAGTTTTCATCCTGACATAAAGAAAATTTGACAAGAACGAAAGCTTGACTTGCGATGAAACAACCAGATCGAGAACGGTTCGCGTGCGCAAATAAAATATCACACCGCAATACGCATTACATGTGACAACTGGCGGTGAATTTTAATTAGAGCTGTCAACGCGCCGTAAGAGAGTTAATGAGATTCAAAAACAGTTTTTCTCTTTATCGTAAAAAGTAAAAAAGCTTTTTCTCCATTCTTTCTGCAAATTATTTTTCTCAGTCTTCTCAATTTGAACAGCGAAAAAAAAATTTTTCGCATTTTTCTTAAAAATCCACCTACCATGATACCTTAAATTGTAAGTCGATACTTTCTTCTTCGGTAATAGTCCCCTTAGAGGGTGTCGGTCTATGCCAGATACCTTACGAAATACTTTTCTATCCTGCTTTTCTAGAAGGTGCTTGATAGAAAATCAGGGGTGCTCAGCCAATCAGCATCAAGCATCAAGTAATCATGCCCTCTTGATTACCAAAAGTGCCCTCGTGATTAAGAAAAAATGCCCTATGTCTCAGCCAATCAGCATTCAGTAATTTTGCCCCGTATGTGATAAATATAAATTTATCACATACGGGGCAAAATTACTGAATGCTGATTGGCTGAGACATAGGGCATTTTTTCTTAATCACGAGGGCACTTTTGGTAATCGAGAGGGCTTGATTACTTGATGCTGACTGGCTGATGAGCACGCCTGCATTAAGTTGGTTTTCCGTTTCAAACCGACTTTGAAAAGGAATTTCAGAAACGCATCGCTTCTGCTCTAAACATGGTTATTTTATCTTAACGTGAAAGAAAATCAAGATGGAACAAAGCGCAGTCTTTTGGTGAAAAAGCAAAACGATTTTTCCGACTAAAATGTATTGATTCGCAGCCTGAAAAAGGTTTGAGTTGGGACGGCTGGTGTTGCCCGAAGAACAGAGTTACAGAATTCTGCAGAACTTCATGGCCGCCAAACTAAAAGTTAATTTCTTCGTTTTGCTTCAGGTCGCCTTATTAGTATTACAGGTCACATTATCGGCTTAAAAACAGCGTACATTGTGTTGGAAGGTGAAGTTTTCACATTGGAAAGGAGAGTTTTAGATTCAAGAAGTTAATACAGTTCGTTTGGACACTTGTTTACGTCTATCATCGATCGATGAAGTAGTTTCCCGCCGTTGCAAGCTTCGCAAAACAGGTGAATAAAATTAGATTGCTTAAAGTTTTGTTTGTAAAGAAACTGTTTTGAGTGAATTGAACTTGCTGTGTTTTGCTCACTATTATAGCAGGCTTTCTCCGTGCTACTACTAGCCTGTTCCTTAATGGCAACCGGCAAACCTGTTGACGCGACGGCTAGACCTTGAAAGTTGTCCTTCGTACAAAATTTTGCCCTTTATTGTGAAAACTATGAAAACACTCGTGAAATTAATCCTTAATGTCCCTCGGGCCCATGCGATTACATATACTAGTAATACGCATCGAAAAATTACTCGATTCTGATTAGCTGAGAGCAGTTAAAGTGTAACACCCCGCCAGTTCAAATAACACATCGTAATTCTCAACTATGATTGGCTGAAAGACAATAGCAAATTTTCTAGACCAATGATATCGCGTAAAATGACGACGAAAATTTTGTGCCGAAACTCTGAAAATAGTTTTCTCACATGAGCAAAAATGGCATTAAGAAAGATTTTCCAGTACTTCCTCCACGCGAATTCTTTCATGTTCATATTATTAAGTAATCATTCGGGAATTTGGAATCAACTTGCACTTGTGGGTTTTTCAAAAAGCTGAAATTGCACGAGCCGCTTTGGCGAGAGCGATTTCAGCTTTTTGAAACACCAACAAGTGCAAATTAATTTCAAATTGAACTCGAAACCGTATTATATTACCTAAACCATAGCAATGAAAAGTTTAACAGATTCAGTTACGGTCTTTTAGTATGTCGTCATATTGTGTCCAGCTCACGAAAATATTAACATCCGATGGCAAGGTTTTTGATTAGGAACTAGCCTTTCCCTTACTTGGAGCATCTTATAAACTCAATAGTTCTTCGCACTAAATACTGACACATTGATCGACAATACTAGAGTATTCTTGGCACGGTGTATTCGTTGGTTGCGGGCAAAGAAACCAATCAGACTCACAGATTTGCAACACAAAATAAAAAGTCTCTCCGTACTAAAGAGTGCAACAGAAATCTAACCGATTTTCTTTCTACGATTAAATAGGCCATCACCGAGTTACCCTTTGCCTTGTTTTCAAAATGGGACTTTCGTGCCAAACCTTTCATAGGAAAAAGAATTTGATTTGTATGAAAGTGGATCTGTAGCATTTTTATATTAATGGTCTCGAAAATGGCCTGTTACACTTTCAACGAGAAAGATGCAAGGCCAATCACATTTTAAGGGTCGTCGCTCTAAAATTAACATACATGTAGTACTTCAAGTTAAAGGAGGTCACTCCAAAAAGCGTATTTTTTGTCATTTCCAAGAAAAAGTTTATATTGAGTTAAGTTACTCATCGAAGTTGCAGCTTCTAAAGTGCATTCTATCCCAAAAAATTTGTCTCCAAAGAAGCCTAAAATTTGGCATCGGCAGCCGCCATTTTGAAACAAATCCTCAGCGGCCAGGCCGGGCTAGGCCGCTAAGCGTGACGTCATCTTGTTCAAGAGATTTTGTTTTGGCAAGCGGGTTTGTATACTCGAGGTCATGGCTGATCTTCAACCTTACGTGTTCCTAATCCTGAGGATAGCGAAAGCGAAAACGAAGAAGTAAACGATTTTGGTGTTCTTGTGAGCGATGTCAAATCATGCCAACGCAAAGAGATTAGGGAGCTTAAGCACGCGCGTTTTTGAGACGCGGACGGCAACCGGAAGAAAACGTTTCGCCTGCTAGAAAAGCATTTTCTCCCAGATTTTTATACTACTCGTCTCTAAAGGAGAAAAGATTCTTAGTAATGTGAATGTGGTTGTATGAGGGTAAGTTAAAAGTGAAAACAGCTCACTTCCGGTTAACGTCCGTGTCTCAAAAACGCGCATGCTTAAGCCCCTAATATGTTTGTTGCCGAGAACAGCCAGACGAAGAGAACAAAATTGAAGGTAGAATTTTAAGCTCATACTGCATCGGTTGCAGTAAATGGAAAAAATAATTTTCTTTGTAAACTGCTTTAGACATTAAAGACGGTTTAATAAAGCCGTTAGCAGTTATTTTTTTACGTGAAATGTTTGTATTTTTATTTTACTTCTTAGTGGTGACACGAAGGATTTCTTGTATCACTGCAAACAAGAATTTTCGATGGTTTAAACCGAGCGGTGCCAGGAACTTTGGAATATTAATTTTTGGAACAGCATCTTGTTTTAGTCTCCGCTTTCCCGATCTTCACATCCAGCATTTGGAATCTGTAACTAGCTGACTTCGTAACAATCCTCTATGAAGTGTTCTTACAAACGTAGACATTCTTAAGTGTCTTGTCATAAAGCGTGCGGTCCCGACGAAGCTGGTGCAGCCACATTTTTGCCAACGTCTTGTTTCTAACCGGCAAATTTTGGATCTCTACCCGATCGATTTGAACAACCAGGTGTAGAACACAACGACATTTTCACACAAGGAACCAGACAAGAAAGGCCTGAAAATGTACTACTGAGCCAGCTGCACTTCAAGCTGCCCGCCAAATTCAAGTTGGTCAGTATGACGTCACGCTTAGCGGCCTGGCCGCTGAGTACTTGTTTGAAAATAGCGGCTGCCGATGCCGAGTTTTGGGCTTCTTTGGAGACTAATTTTTCGGGATAGCATGCACTTTAGAAGCTGAAACTTCGGTGAGTAACTTAACGCAATATAAACTTTTTATTGGTGATGACCAAAAAAATACGCTTTTTGGAGTGACCTTCTCCTTTAAGTATGACGGACCAACCAGTAATTCACTTTTGCCGTCTCTTCTACAACTGACCTTCATCTTTGATCTCTTCCAATGAGGCCGTCAAGGTGTCCAGTCTTCCCTTCATTTTATTCATTTCACTACGGATGTTGTTTTCCATTTCACTGTTCATCTGCTGCAATTTGTCCCCAACGTTTTCTGAAGATAAAAGTGTCCTTATGTTAAAGTCCAATTAAACATGTTTTGTGCAAAAAAATAGAAATTTGTTTATAGGTCGAGTTAGGTATCTGATACATGGAGCTGAGATGAATGTTTACCAGTAACTTATCAACATTTAACGACAAAGAAGGGGGCTCTATTTAACAATTAGACTTCGAGTCCTACTTTTCGCACGAGAAGCCTCGAGTCCAATATCGTAGATAATAGAAACTACGAACAAAAGAACTTTTTGTAAATCACGGTCTTAGGATAACGAAGTAGCCATTTTGTTTCAACCTCAAGTCTTGTTTTTGTGGCACTGAGCGATAGAATCCGACGATAGGTTGACGACTGTTCCGCCGCAAAATGTAGCAATTGCCTCAAAATGTATAGTCCAGTCCCTGAACTCTCCTTTCTTCCCGCCCCATATAGGGGCTGAGAAAAGTCCAGGATAACTTGCATGCGCATGCTCAGAACGAACCAATCAAAAATTACTAGGTCCCAACCACGCAGCTCGCGTCAATGTGTCACGCAATGCCTTTTTCAGCTCGCGGTCTAAAAGAAAACATTTTCTTTGACGTTGGTATTGTCGTAAAAAAACACAAAAACGTAAAAATCGAAATATGGTTTATCGCGGTTTGTACTCTTATCGACAACGAGTACGCGTCATTACTCTTTTCTCAAACATTTTTTTCGTATTGTTTCTGTAGCACTTTCAAGTCCGAGTCGGTGTTTTCAATTGTCAACAAATCTTGGCAAAGATTTCTTTCGTTATCTTTGATATTGTGATTAAAAACAAATCGAATGTGGTTTAGCGTGGCACTGGTGCATGAAATTCCATTGTTTTGGGATTAATTGACATGGTTTTAATCGCTCTGAATGCAGAAATTGTTGCTTGTATATTATCATTCGGAAAATCGCGCCACAAGCCAAATCTGGAAAATACTTCCAGATATGGTTTTTCCCCCGATTTGGGGGAAAAAATGGTGGCGTTCTGAGAATGCGCATGCAAGTTATCCTGGACTCTTCTTTCGCCCGCCCGGGTTCAGCCCCCTATATGGAGCGGGAAGAAAGGAGAGTTCAGGGACTGGACTACAAAATGTAATACTGGCGCAAAACGCAGTAACATTGACGACAAATGTGAAGAGAATCAAAGCAAAATGTAACAACTGTTCACCGCAAAATGTAAGAACTTTTCTTACGCTCAATGTAATAACACCAAATGAAATATCTCTTGAATGTCATGTATGATACGTGAAAATCATAACTCAGTTACGTTTATCACATAGGTTACGTGCATTGAATAACAGATCTTCAGGGTTTGCTTTCAGCTTTTAAGGGGGGAGAAACCTAACAACAAGTCTGTTGCTAAGGAAATCTCAAAACCTCCTTTTTTTGGCTCCTGAAGTCCAGTGGGCATCAAAGTTTACCGTGTTTGTTCGATTCACGTTTCCTTTAAAAGTTTCGAACCACGCCCATATTTGGTATGTCACGTGACCGCAATAGAAAACGTCTAAAAACTCGGACTGAGTGGATCGTTTTCGACATATAGCAATATGTTTTGTTAAAACACGGCATTATCTACAACTTGTAGTATGCGTTTGAGCAAATGTACAATATTTCGAAAATTATAGATCTTTAAGAGGCTATAAAATCACTTAAACATCTATAATTTTTGAAATATTGTACATTTCCTCAAACGCATACTACAAGTTGTAGAAAATGCTATGTTTTAACAAAACGTATCGCTATATGTCGAAAATGATCCACTCAGTCCGAGCTTTTAGACATTTTCTATTGTGGTCACGTGACATACCAAATATGGGCGTGGTTCGAAACATTTAAAGGAAACGTGACTCGAACAAACACGGTAAACGTTGATGCCCACTGGACTTCAGGAGCCAAAAAAGGAGGTTTTGAGATTTCCTTAGCAACAGACTTGTAGTTAAGTTTCCCCCCACCCCCCCTTAAGGCAGGGTCGTAGCTAGCAAGATGCAAGACGAGACATTTTCCTCGTCTAAACTTTCGGTTATTTCCAAATTCTTTTACAAAAGTACTGTTAGTTGGAAAAGTAATTTCCGGATAATATTTGCCAACGATTGAGGAAATATTAAATCAGTGAGCGAATTAGAGGCAAACATTAACAAACTCTGTTTAAGGACGTTCGCGCTAATTGTTTCTGCGCATCCTTACTACGCACGAAAATTCATACGCCACGTCATACATCGATGCGCGCGCTAAGTAACGAATTAACCAAATGATAGGGCAGATGGCCATTGCTATAACTTTGCATGGATTTAACGATCTTGGAGTTCGGTGACTTCTACTTTTCGTTTGACGGATCATTTTCTCTACCGATTGGCAATGGGGAAATCATACAGTGATACATTATGGCTACGTTCTAAAGAAAGTGAAACTCGTCATTTATATGAAGAGGGAGGGCCAGGGAAATTTTTGGTATGTTTTATTATAAAACAACCTTTGCTTACCAAAACAAAGAAAGGTTCCGGCTTCACCTCCAAAAATGCCTTCTTTTTCAGTAATGACCTCCCTACCTGTAGCCCCAGTCCAACCCTACCCAGCTGCTTTTCTTCTCTTTAGGCATTGTACTTCAATAAGCGTTGTATTAATTAAATCACTTAAGGTGGCCGAACACAGTTTTCGCGCGTGCTTTTGCTGATGCAATTCAGCACGTGTACAAGGATTTCAAACAACAAACAAACCGTCAATAGAGCGATCATTTTATTTACTCAACACCCGCACTATCTGTGTTATTTTTCTCTATAATTGAACGCAGTGTATTGCTGGCTTTAGTCTTTTATTACAAAGATATGTTAGAAAAGGTAACGATGCAAAGAACCCAGCAATTTTCAGCTTTTGTTTGTTTCCGAAAGAACCCAGTTGAATGCAACGTATGCGCAGTTGCTTGAAAAATTGAGACCGATTGCTTTAGCAGAAACATGCCGATTTCTAACGATCCAGTCGTTAGAATTTGAAGAAATTTGGCAGAAAAATAGATCAGAGACCACGTGAATGATCTATCAAACAAAATCTGAATTTTGACATAGGGAATTTTTAATAATACAGAAAACGATTAACGGCGAATTACGAAAATCGCCTATGTCAAAATTTTGTTAGAACCATGTTGACAGAAGGGATTTAATGCCAATTCTTAGTGTGCAAAATTTGAAAACAATCTAACGACTGGATTTTTTTCAAATAAACAAAAAACCATTATTTAAGCCTTGTTTTTGACCAGCCCCGTTGCCATGGCAACAGCACACACCCTAGTCAAAATGCGAGAATAAATATTTCTGTGGTTAACCTTGACTCTTGCAAAAAATGGGCGCCAGAGCATAAATAGTTAAAAAGTTATGGTGAATTAGGCATAGGCACTTGAAAACTGTGTTCCGCCACCTTAACTTCTCTGTTTTTGCGTTCACTAAGAACGCCTTCATAATGCGGTCTGATTCGAGAATTTTCGACCGTTCATCGACACCGATTTGGCCCCCCCGAAAAACTTTAGGGGGGAAATTATTCAGGGCAAATGACGTAATTTTTATCGACCATGTGCTCAACCTCGTTCCCAGACTCTCTCTTCTCTGCCTCCGGAACGAGGTTGTCATGTGCGTTGTTTCTAGTAGGAGTCCAGTTTTCCCGTTTGCTTCGCGTCCTGGTGTGCTTTTTGTTTGACCTTCTCTTCGCGTTTGGTGTGCTTTCATGTCGAATTCTGGACTCTGCTTCCCTGTTTATTTTATATGTTCACGAACACGATCGCCTAGGCTTTGGGATGTTAACTATGGAAACAGCTGTATTTGATTACTTCCAGCCGCGACAGAAAAGGTCAGTCTTATCCGGCCGAATATTGTTTGGAATCGGTGGAAGAGCACTGGACGGGAAGGTCCATAAGAGTGAATATGAACCACGGAACGGAAATGTAAATACTGTCTACTCATTAATCAGGCCAGGGGAATACTCGAATCAGTCGCACGGAGTTTGTTTACGATGAACGAGCACGCGATTGCAAATGTTTACTTAGATTTAAACTTTTACAAATTACCTTTTACGCTTAAACATTGCAAGTTAATTTTAGAATATTTAGCACGAAATTTGAAGGCTGATCTAAATATTTTAGTCCTTTTAAACTTGTGAGTCAAACGTAGTTTGTACCGGGACCTGTTCAATCAGAATTGCATAGACTTTGACACTGAAATAGCTTTCTGTAAAACCCCGTTTGTTGATCAAAAAGTGTTAATTTTACAATAGACAGAGGTTGAAAGTCAGATAAAGAAATCATTTAAAGTATCTGTATTAAAGTTACGGCGTCGAACGCACTCATAATCTTTGATTATTACTAGTATTTATGTTTAGCTGCAATCTGCAAGGTTTCCTATTAGTTTAAGGGTTTTTTTTTTGTTTTTAAAAGATAACTTGTGTTATTCATGTACTTGTCTTGCCCCGCCACGACTAGCTTTCCAGCTATTTGCGAAGCAAAGTATATCTCACTTCTACATTTTTGTACAAAAAAAATAAATCAAAAAATGCGCTTTTTTGCTTTTTGCCATGCGCTATTTGTACTGTAGACCTCTGATTTAGGAATTTGACTTCAAGTGCTGACTTGTATTACAGTAAGCATTGCTACATTTTGCGTCAATACATTATGTGTTAAAACATTTATTACATTTTGCGTTAAAAAGTTCTTACATTTTGCAGTGACTGTTTTTACATATTGCATCACTATTACCTTTTGCGGCGTAACAACGACCTTGAAAGATCGTGACACAGAAAAATTGGTCCGACGAGACACTCAGCGATCAAAAGAATGTTTGAGTTCCCCGATTAGAGAGTAAAAAGGTTGCACATATGTTCATCTGATACCGTAACCTTTCTCGCGATTGCAAACTTGCGTTTATCTTTGCAAGTATCTCCTACAACTGACCTTCATCTTTGTTCTCTTCCAATGAGACAGTCAAGGTGTCCAGCCTTTCTTTCACTTCTTTCATTTCGCTTCTGATGTTGTCTTCCATTTCACTGATGTTGTTTTCCATTTGACGTTTCATCTGCTCTAATTTGTCCCTGATGCTTTCTGAAGATTTAAATTCATTTCTGCTTACGTTAAAAAATAATAACAAATAGATGCATTGAGCCGAAATGAATATTTTACCCCTTGTTTCCACTTGAAATGAATAGTCTGCTAATAAGTTTTAGAAAGCAACCATAAAAATGGGGGCTTTCATTTAACAATAAAGCCTGCAAACTTTATGCTTCTTTCGGCTAGCCTCGAGTTCACTACAAAAGACAATTGAAACTAAGAACAGAAAGTCTTAGTGTCTTAGGATACCGAAGCAGTCGTTTTCTTTCAACTTAGCCAGTGATCATGACAATGGGGAAAGTGAACCCTAAATCTTCTTCGTTGCCGAAAGTAAATGTGAATTATGTCAATAAAGGGAAATAGGAAAGTTTATAAAGCGTTACATCTGAGTTGCATTTATTGTTAATGACTTGTGATGACGCAATATTCTTCAATTAGCTTTCTACACCTCTGGTCTTACCTACAAAGTAAATTGCGTCATTCAGAATCAATTACCCCTAGACCGTAAACTATGGCTATATTTATCTATTTAAAGTGCCAAAACAAAGTTCATATTACCTTCCATCTCTTCAAGTTTCTCCTTGATGCTGTCATCATCTTTCTTCCATTGTTTCATGAATTCACGATAATGTTCCTCCATATCAGGATCCATGGTATCACGCTCAAGATTGTCGATGTATCCTCTAAAGCTTGTTCCTCCCAATCTAACCAGGGCTTCACGGATTTCATGCCAGTAAGCATTGAAACTTGCATCATCAACAGAGGCTTGATTGGCATGGCCGTATACAGTGTTCCTGTAATACTTCACTCGGGCGATGTCATCTGCGATACTTGTGTCTGTTGATGGGGGAAGGTTATCCCAACCAGTAGCAGGAGGACTGAACCCACAAATATTTCTTAGCAGCACCGTTAGAAGTGTGATATCAAAGCTTACTGATGTCACAGGTGAATGAACAGGATACAGCTTTCCCCACTATGTAGGATTAAGCACTTTCTTCACGTTCTTCTTTCCAATACGACCAGTATAAAGTGGCTCTAGTGTAGATTTATAAGTTGATAAAACTCCATGCAGAGTCGATGGAGGATGTTTTTTATCAAATGTGTCTCTCAGTGCCTGGGATCCCACGTCCACCAACAGACGGCACAGCCTAGCATAATTAGTCGTCTCTTTGGAGGACGCAAATGGCGATGGAGCAGCTGCCATGGATGGGCGACCAAACAAACCTATAACGGTATTATTTTAGTTCTTACATTAATTTAAATTGTCAACACATGACATGTGAACTAAACAGCACTATAGGCATAAATCAATTATGAGTACAATAGACTTTTTTCTGCGGAACAAATACGACTAATATAAAGTACTGAACAGTGAAACCTCTACTCGGGTTCTAGCCTAGTGACGGAGAGGTGGTCTGCGTCGTAATAGAAGTTCGTTTTGTTTGCACAAAATGGTAACATTCCACAGTTTCTGGATGATAATCCTCCTAATTGTTATCCAAACTATCGTGGATTCATGGGAAACTTTAATATTGTTTGCAACCTGTACGCTCAACACAATAGACTTTCCTGTATTCTCAATAGAATACACTTCTCAGTCGACACGCGCACTTTCAAAGGCATGATCATTATATCATTGGATTTACGTAAGACACTTTTACAAAAATTGATCACGTGTCCACTAATAAAGGTGTGCTGCTCGATCGGGAGGTTGCTAATACACAAGGGTTGTAATAAGCTAGTTTTGTGACCTCTAAATAATCTGAAAATGGCTATTGCTTCTCTGATATACTTTAATTACAGCATTGTACACTAAGATTAATACGTTTTTATCCTTATGAGCACTGTACTGAAGCACATGAAAATTTCATTTTAATTATATAACACTCATTTTCAATGAGACAAATATCCCTTACCGTCAGTAAAACACGGTTTTCTTAGAGGTTCTCAATCGTTGAGAAATAAGATTGTTTAAGATTGTCTAAAAGAAAAATATTACAAATCACACCAGGAGTAATGTATATTCACTAAAGAAAAATGAACAATAAACATCAAACACAAAACAGATTAGAGAGAAAGACTACTGCATGTGTATAATCAGTTCACTTCTGTAGAATACACATGTCATGGATAAAGTATTCTGTTTCAACCTCTGAGAAAATATTCATGGAGTGTAAGAAATAACATCTCTTTGTGTAAATATCACACACCTTTTATGGAAGTTTTCATTAAAGTCTGCTGGCCACCAAAAGTCAGACCTGTCTCTAGATAGGGGAGGTGACTATTGATATTCCTAAAAAGAAAGATAACTGAAAGTTATGCAATGGCAGGGTTGAAATCCCGAGGGGTATGTGCAAGGGTAGGGAAATCTGTTTTTTATTTAGGTATTTAAAAAAGCATTTAATTAAAATTTTTTGCACAAATGCACCTCGTGGCTGTATCATTCATATTATTATACATTGAACTCTCTAACTCTTTTCCTATTGGCCGAAAGCGTACAGTGAATTTTTCCTCCAATAATTGTTTAACATTAACCACTATATGAAAAAGACAAGAAGGCTTTCTCCTCTTCTGCAGATTTATTCACAAGACAGACCAGTTGCAGCAGTTACAGTGTTCTCAATAAAAGGGAAAAGAGGTTGGGCAGGTGGGTGGATTGGAATGTAAAACATTTACATGTACAGTGCATCAAGTAAGAGGGTTATATATGTTATGACAAACTAATTACCTCATCTGATATTCCCCTGAACAATCATAAAGGAATATAAATGTTCCAGGAGTATATGTACAGTGGCCACTTATTTCTGAAAAGAATAACACTCATTAAGTATTATACATTTTGTAACAGGTGAGTTAATCTACATGACACGAGCATGGGACAAAGAAAAATCTGAGTTCCTGACAGAAATCAAACCCATGACCTCCCGAACACCGGGCGGGTGCTCTATCCACTGAGCTACGAGAACCCATGGAGACCAAGGTCATTATAACTGAGTTCATATATGATAGGCGTCCTACATACTGCTAGGATTAGCACTGTCGAAGTCACCATGAGTAGTGATAAGTGAATAAAGATTGTGAATTTTGTGTTCAGTAATAAATGTCACAGGTGAGTTAATCTACATGATACAAGCATGGTCATAATATATGAACTCAGTTAAGATGACCTTGCCTTCCATGTGTTCTCGTAGCTCAGTGGATAGAACAACAACAGCTACCATCAGCAACAGGAAGACCAAGATGTACCTTAAAACATGTACCAAAACTAAAATAAGAATAAGCAACACCAAGGTGTTACTTGCACCATTTATACCAAAACTAACAGCAGCAACATCAACACCAGGGTACAAACGTACCTACACCATCTAATATATAACCACTAACATTAGCATCACTACATGCAGGAATACTACATACAACAAAACAAACAGCATCAGCAAAAGCACTTCCAGAACAGTCAGGAACAGCAACACTATAATGACCATGCTCATAACCGGGAGCTAGCCTGAAGCATCATCAGACCATGATAACACTTAAACATCCACCCTGACCATGATCTGCACCATCACAAGCAGCTACACTGGAGTGCCTATGTGACCACCACTACACTTCTTCCACCGCCAACTAGAATACCTCAACCATATGCAGCACCACTACCAATAGTGCCACCAAATACAAAATTACTTATGCATAAGTACCAGAAATACTACCAGTACATGCACCAAAACTACTACTAGATCCTAACCTACAGCACTAACATCAGACACATCAACACCTGCAGGGTGTAATCAGCAACACCAAAACCAGGGTGAACATTAACCACCTACACAACCACTAACATCAGTGACATCAACATGAATGCATATCTACACAATCTATACAATACAATCTTTAACATGAGCAACACCATAACTTGGGTGTATACTGACCATCGATAGAACCATTAACATCAGCCACACCAACACAAGGGTGTACCTATTCCATCATGCAACCACCGATATGAGCCACATATATGCCAGGGTGTACGTTAACCATCTATCAAAGCACTGATATCAGACTCACCAACACTAGGCTGTATCCATACAACCACTTACATAAGCATCACAACATGCATGAGCACTACTTGCAACAAAACAAACAACATCATTACCCTGCAGCTGCTGCAAACAGCAATACTACAATGACCATGATCATAACTTGGAGCTAACCTGAAGCATTATTAGCCCATGATTACACCTGAAACACCATCCTGATCATCACCTGCACCATCTAAAGCAGCTATACACCTCACATCCTGCATGACCAACAGGTTACTACTAATTCCACCATCAACTAGAATACTAGCCTGCGAAGACAGCCATCCTTCTTCGCTCCCGGCCCGAGTGGCGTTTCGCGTGAAGGACGTCTGTGATTCACCGCCGAAAATTCCATACTGATGACGTAAGCGTGAACTTTAAAATTTTGAATAAATTATCAATTGCAGTCACGAAAGCAGTTTGTGCCAAGCCGCAAATGTCTTACATTCTCACAAATCAGACAAATGTATGAGTTACGCTAGCAACTTCAGACGTACAGAGTATTTTAGAAATACCGGTAACTGATGAGATCCACATGGAGGATTGAAACCATGGTCTGAGCCGAACAAAGACACACTCAACACACTTGCTTGTCAACAGTTGCATTTTGAATCATGTCGTTACATCAAGCTTGAAAAACATAAGCTCGATCAGATAGCTGAAAGAAAAATTAGAATTCCACTAGACAAGCTGGTGTACAGCTTTCTCAAAGTAAAGCTACAGCGTCTCTGAAGAAAAAGGTACAATATATCAGTTCTATACTCTCAAACAGTTCTAATCACTGTTTACGGAGGCGTCAAAATCCACGAAGTAACACGCAGATAACAGCGGAAATCATGTAGACTTATGACCTCTAAAAATTTGCCATGGCACGGTCTAATGGCTCAACTCTTCTTAAAATTCCTCCTTATAACAGCATGAAGTGCCCTTCATAAACACGAGTGAAGTGACAAAAGTTCGAACAACGGAACAGAGAACGGCAAATGTACAAATGTCACGAACCGTCGAAGTCTTGTAGGCTTGTCAACCCCAATTTACCACTGTTTTGGTGAGTATTTTCACTATCCCGCATATTTAGGACTATTTACGGACTTAATTATGCATTATTACCGATCGAGCCAATCAGCCCTCATGACCAGATCGGGACAGATTTTCGTCATCAGTATGGAATTTTCGGCAGTGAATCGCAGACGTCCTTCACGCGAAATGCCACTCGGGCCGGGAGCGAAGAAGGACGGCTGTTTTCGCAGGCTACTAGAATACCTCTACCATATATGACACCATGACCAATAGTACCACCATCTGTAATCACTACCATATCCACCAAAACTATTACCAGTATATGCACCACCACTACCACTAGCTCTTAACCTGCAGCACCATTACGTTATGCTTCCCACCTGCATCATAGCCATCAGCACCAACAGCAACACCAACACCAAAAAGAACACCAGCAGCACAGGCAACATGACCAGCAGCAGCAACACCAAAGGCATTTACTACTGAAACCATATTTTTACACCATCACCCCCTGCACTACAAAAGCAAAAGAACTTGCTCCACCACTGTCAAAACATTCACCACTAACACCAGCAGCAGAAGCACCAGGCAACTCAATTAACCATTAGTTAACACAATCACCATGAAGACCAATTGACCACCACTGCCATCTCCCTCTACAAAAAAAATGAGAAAATGGAAATGAATAAGAAGAGATTTTGTCTGTTTTTCAAACACTACCTACCTGATAAATTTGGCAAACTTTGCTCTCAACAGTGTTATCATCAGTGAAGCAAAGGAATGGCTCCTAAAATAAACAACAAATGATTTAAGTGTGACAAACAGGTAATGCTACATTTACATAAATGGTGTAACTACATTAACAACACTAGGGTGTAACTACATGGTACATATGTTGTGGTTTGAATTTATTTTTGGTTTAATTCTTGTTAAACCAGTTTAAATTTTTAAATTGGTTCATATTTTTCAAACTGGGTTGAAATTTTTAAACCAGTTTAATTTTAAATTTTGAGCAGAATGTGAACATGTGTCTTAGTAATTTGGGTTAAGCACTCAAGTTCGTGATTAGGCCTAAGCACTTAATTAGAATGGTTAGCTTTGATGTTAGGCTAGGAACTTTGTATATGACTTAGTAGTTTGGGTTGAGCTCTCAGGTTAGTGATTAGGCCTACCTAACTACTTATTTGGAATTGCGCCTTCTTAGTAATTAAGACAAAGTTCATGTATGAATAAATTAAAATTTATTTGTATTTATGAATAAATTAAAATTTATTTGTATTTATGAATAAATTAAAATTTATATGAGAGGGGCTTGGGGTGATGAACTGATAATTAAAACAAGTATGAGAGCTCTTGCATCCAGTGCTTTCATGGCCAAGTGGTAATGACAGTGGGAAGCAGATCCAGATCCACTCAAATCCTGGTGAGTACAGGATAAAAAGAAAAAAAAGTGAAACCTGCAGCTGTTAATTAGTATATTTGGGGGAAGGGGTAGAGTAGCTGGCAGAACTCAGGAGGAACTCAGCAAAAAAATGGAGAGAATAGGATAGAGGAATGTGAAGAGTTAATTTCACTTTTTTAGAGATAGTTGACAAAAAAAAATTAACTAGTTTGAAATTTCTATCTGGTTTGAAAAATTTCAACCCAGTTTGAAAAATTTAAACTGGTTTAAAAAAAATTAAACCAAAAAAAAAATTCAAACCACAACATATACAATGACTGGTATCAACTGCACCAATACTAGTGTGTACCTCTGCATTCTCTACAACCATATTGACGTAAGTGACACCAACAGCAAGGTCTACCCTTGCCACCTATATAACAAACGACATCAGCAATACCAAGACCATGGTATACTTACACCATCTATACAACCAATAACATCCACCAAACCAACACTAGGGTGTACCTACACCATCTATACAACCACATTGACATCAGGGGCACTAATACCAGGATGAACTTTTAAAATCTGCACAATAAGTAACATTAGCTTCATCAAAACCAGGGTGTACCTTACCCATTTATACAACTACTGATATCAGCAACACCAACACGTGCACTGGGGAGTACCTTAACCATTTATACAACCACCGACCCATGCCAATCAACACCAACAAAAAGTGTAACTACATATTCTATACTAATAATTAATAATTATTGGACGAGGTCGAGCAAAATATCGTAATTTGTCAGTGGGGAGCAGATCAATTATTTGCCGAAGCCGAATAACTGATCGGCGAGACACTGACAAATTACGATTTTTTGCAACGACCGAGTTCAATAATTGTTTTATCATTTGATCCCCAAGTGTGTTTTCATATTTTAATCACTTCCTGGCAGCTCAGGGAAGCGATCAGACATTTTTCTCTCGAGAACGTGGTTCCTATTACGCATGAGCAGAATATTATTTGCAGCAAAACACGTTTAGACGGTACTACGCATGAGCAGACCATTATTTGCGGGCAGTTATTTGCAGGTCACATGGTGGGCTGTCGGCCAATGGAAAGGAAATAAAAACTTCATCGAATGATAATACACTATATCACTAATATCAGCAACAACCACACCAGGGTGTACCTTAAAAAGCTATAAAACCACTGACACCAGCGACACCGACATCAGGGTGTACGTACAATGTACACTATCTCTACCACTGCTAACATCAGCATCACCAACACCAGAGTGTACTTTCACAATCTATACAACCAATGACATCAGTACCATTAAAACCTGAGTGTGTACATACTCCATCTATACAATTGCCACTTACACCTCCCACAACCACACCGGGGTGTAGCTATACCATCTGAACAACCACTGACATTAGCCACACCAAGACTAGGGTGTGCCTTGCGTTTTAATGATCACCACATACACAAAACAAAGCAGCAAAAAACATTTGTATTGGAGAAAAAGTAATAATTTGGTTAACTTTTAAACCTGGGTTATTGTTAACCGGCTTTGACACAATCCTGCTCTGTTTTCAACAAGTTAACTAGTGACATGAGCCCACAATCCAAATTGAAAACCAGCACTTGGTCAGCAGTCAACTTAAAAAAAACATGCACCCTTGATGAGCTCTAAACCTCAGCCCGCGAAAATGGTCATGTGATACTGGTCAGCAGATCTCTTGATATGACAGCTGTCAATTAAACATGATAGGAGCTTTTAATATCAGATATATGCTGTAATCTAAGACAGCATGACTTGGTATTAGCTGGATGGCCGCCATATTGCGTGCCGTCCTTGTTGGTATCGTTCTTGGGCACACCCACCCATGAGCCATGCCGCTAGCCATGTTGACCCTAAAAAAGAGTTGCATGCGCTCCTATTTCTATGCATATATGTGGTTCTGTTTCTATAAATATGGTTCTCTGCTTAACGGCCCGTCGGCGCGCCAGAACTCAGCTATGAAACCACTAACATTAGCTCACAATCACAAGGGTATACCTACACCATCTATACAACCACTGTCATCAGAAAAACTAACAGTGTATTTACACCCTAGTTAAGGCCACTTAAACCTCAGCACACCAACACCAGGGTGTACAGGGCTTGAAATAACGGCCGGTCAACGGACAATGTCCGGTCAGAATCGAGCATTGTCCGAGCAAATCCATGGATGACCGGACATGTTGTCCGGTCATTTGGGCTTTCAAAGAAAATTCAATTTTGAGACAATCATCATGGAAATTTATTCAATCTTATCATGTTCCCAAAAAAGATATTAACTAGAGGGACTTTTGTTTGTGAAATTGATGACATTTCCTGTTGTCAGTCGCGACCGCAAATTGGCTACTGCTGTGGGTGTTGTAAAGTGCTCAAGATTGCACGCCCCGCCCGCCCCGAAAATAACCCGCATAGCATCTGGTGCCAACAAGAGGAAAAAAAAGAAAGACCCAGAGTGACAGTATAATGAATTAGGCCACCCTCTTGCTCCAATAAAACTTCACAAATGTAATATTAAATAAAAGGCTTTGAGTGTTAAATGATACAGATCATGTAACTTGCAAAATGGAGCCTCTATTGCAACTAGTTAAGATGGATTAAATTTGTCCGGCCAAAAATGCCTATGTCCGAGCAAAATCATGTTTGACCAGACAATGTGTCCGGCGCCTGCCAATAGTTATTTCAAGCCTTGGTGTACCATCATCAAGTATACAGACATCAACATTAGCATCACAAAATGCATGAGCACTTCTTCCAACGAAACAACAGCACCAGCACTAGCACTTTCAGATCTACTGGTGACAGCAACAGTATAATGCCCGAAGCATCCTCAGACCATGATTACACCTGAACCACCATTCTGACCATCACCTGCACCATCACAAGAAAGTTCACCTGACCACCTACATGACCACGTCCATCAGCATCACTACTACTTCCACTATCAACTAGAATACCTCTACCATATACAGCACAACTACCAGTAGTACCACCATCTGCAAATGACTATCCTCACCACCAAAAATACTACCAGTACATGCACCACCACTACCACTAGGTATAGTTACAGCACCACTTCCAATACTACCACCTTGTGCAAAATCACTAGCATAAATAGGAACCAGAAATACCACCAGAACATATGCCACTACTACCACTAGCTCCACCAACAGCACATGACTACTAAGTATACTTCCCACTAGCACCATAACCTACACCACCAATATGTAACGTTAGCAGCAGAAACAACCGATTACCACTAGCAGCTTACCAGCACTGACACTCATACTGGACTACCAACACCTTCTTAAAGCTAAGCAGCTGGGACAATAACTAATGCTCCACCACTATCACAGGGCAGGTATATCTTGCATGTTGCAGGTTGAAAAATCAACTTTTGAGTCCATCTACATAGCACTCCGGTGAGCCTAAATCAGCTTAGGTTGCTTGCAGTTAGCCTTTATGTTGGACAGTATCAACTTTATTGGAAAAAATAGCTCATTTCAACCTGCAACCCACAAAATATATATACCTGCCGCCTATCACATCCTAACCACTAACACCAGCAGCAGAAGCACCCACTACTACCACTTGTAAACATCAGTTAACACAATCACCACAAAGATTATCACTACCACTGCCATCTTCCTCTACGAAAAGATGACCAACGGAAATAATTAAGAAGAGATGTGTTTGTTTTTCAAACATTGCTTACCTTATCAATTAGGCAAACTTCCCTCACAAAGTTGTTGTCATCGGAAAAATATTGGTAGGGTTGAAAATGACTCCTGAAATGAACAACAAATGATTTGAGTGTGACATACATGTAAGGCTAGAAATACATAAACAAACTTGAGAAAGGAAAATCAAATTCATCACCCGACTATGCTTCATTTTACCATATAAAGGATGGAATGGAAACTACGAGATCGTAACACGCAATAGTATCCTAAAGCGAAACAACAGTGACTTATCAGGAACCATCATATAATACCTTTTGACATAGTGCCATAACTTTGATCTATTCAATACATTAATTTGGACTGTGGATTCTTTTGATTCATAATCTAGTTTTGGATTCTGTAAAAATCAAACGCAAACTCTCTTTTAACAGGCTTTTGATTTAACGGTTAGGTCATGAAGAGGGTTTCGAATTTACCTTATTTATGGTCAAGTCATAAATAGGGTAGGGAATCTTCCAGATTTTGGTGTGGGAAGCGGACAGCACACCCCGCCCAATTTTATTTGGGAGTCTCCCCGGGCATGTTTTCTGCAAAATATGTCACACGCACGGCCTACACAAACCACAAATTGGAAATGTGCATGATTAAGTAAAATAACTCGCAAGAAAGATATTTGAAATGAAACAGGCAGTTGTTACAGCACCTCCATAACCACTCAGCCCACCCCTCCCTCGACCCCAACCCCAACCCCAACAAGGAAAGACAAAATGTGCCCTGTGAAGGCAATTTTCTATTGTTTGTTTTATGTTCAGTTATGAACATGGGCTCGACTACCAGACACTTCCGGGAAAGGAGCCTGGCCTCTTCTTGGGGAGGAACGTAGGGCAGACTCAGGAGAGTGGTGGAAATCAAGCCTATTATTAATGCTCTCTACAATAATTTGTGACACTCTGATAACCTTCCTGTAGGATAACTTATTCTTCCAACAAGGACATGAATATTTCTCAGTGTTTACTCTGTCATACTAATATAGCCAAGTGTCACAAACTGCCAAAGACAGATTTCTGCTTGACCACCTCCGCCAGGCCGCACCCTGGTAGAATCTCCCACAGTTGTTATTTTGGAATGTCTGTATGTGTGACATGCCAAAAACAGCTACAGAGGAGACTAACACCCTGGTGAAGATTCCAGTTTGGCTTCTTACTTACCACATTTGTGCACAATTCACAAAATACTGTATGAAATCAAACAAAATCATCAAATTCTTATTGGTGATGCAGACTGCCATAACATAAATTGTATTTCTTAAAATGTCTTGTATTGTATTGTACACAGAGTCAGTATCATCCACGTGATGACTATCTGTACTCTAATGCTACGTGATCTTCCTACTTGACGGTGATGTAAGAAGGAGAATTAAGAAATCGCTTCTGAAATTCAGCACTACACAGGATCATTCAATCTCCCCAGTAATGAGCTTCATTTGTACCCAATGCACAGCTTGTGACTAAAGGATCCATTCTTCCATCATACAAACCAAACACTCCTCCTATGAAGTGAAAATATTCATAATACAGTAAATGAACATGTAGTTGAAAGTTTCAAATTTGAAGCAGAACAACAGAACTACATGTGACAGTCCTCAATTTTCATTAGTGGCCATGTTGTTTTCCAGATTAGGGGATCTCAGGTCAAAAACATATCATTGATCATACAGTATGGGCAAATATAAGTCAAAACTTGATACTCAATACTTCTGAGAATTGAGTATCGAGTATCGAGTTGAATTGAGTCTCGATTCATTTGAAGTGTAACTTCATTCTCAATGCTCAATTTGTCCAAATTCAACAAACTAAAACCATTGTGATTGCAGACCTGTATCTATGCATTAGAAAGAGACTGCAAGAAATTACACCAAATTCAAAACAAGACTTCAAAATCATATAATTTATGCAATGCAGAACACTGCTCATGCAGTCATCAAACTCAAGTAAGAAAAGATAAATATTTAAAGCCAAATGTAATGTTGCTGAAACCATACATTGATTTGCCTGATAAACTCAATTCCTTGTAGAATTAAGGTAGCATTTAATGGCACTTATTACTTACATGTACCAGTGTTAAAGTAGAGTATTCTGTGTCCATTAAATCTCCCAGGATTGTTTATCATCTCATTAAGCATCCCTTTTATTGCCTTAATGTTGTACACAGGGTCCACCATTATTCCTGTAGTACTGGAGATCTCTAGCATGTTCTCTGCATGTCATAATTGATTAGATTCAGTAATTATTAGTGGCCGAGAAAATGCAGAAAGACGGAAAGAGTAGTAAGATTGACCTTACGCACGCTGATAGCGTAATGTGAAGAATTCCCTAGCCCTAAAATTTTTACTTAATATCTAGCTGATAAGTAATAAATTTTGGCCCTTAAAAGCTTGAAGAGGCAAGTCTCAGAACCACGAGAAGTTACAATATAAAAGTGCAGTGACATATATGCATGTACATTGTGTACATTTTCAAAATGTAACAATGTCCAAAATAAAATGAGACACTTACCTAATTCTTACAGAGAGGATATAGCATATCCTTTTCCCTTGTATCCTTCAATAATATCAATTATGTCTTCTGCTTGGACATCGATCTAATCCTCCCATCCTTAGGTCTTCATTAATTTTCTCATACAAATATGCTGCATTATGAAACTCATTCACAGCATGACACCTGTATACACAAGAGACAAAGTAAAGCATGACAGGTTTCATATTACTTATGAATTATGTCAAAGTTGATTGTCATGAATAATTGTTTTGTCTTAGTGGCCAGTGACTGGTGTCCTGTTTCTGCAACCATTGTGTGGTGACCTGTTTTTGACACACATACACACACTGTAGTGTCCAGTGGCTGGTTCTCAGTGTGTGGTATTCATTTTTTGTTTAGTGTCTAGTAACCAATGTCCATTGTAAATTTTCTGATATCTAGTATATATTCAGTCCTCATGTCAATAGAAAATGTCCCAACTGCCTCTTGTCTCATATCTAGTGTCTATACTACATCTTCTATTGATTGAGTGGCTACTGTCTTACAGCGCGAGTCTACTTTCTAGAACCCAATGTGTAGTGTCCAGTTTCGGAGTATCTAGTGTCTAGCATTAAGTATGTGAAGTATCCATTAGCAAGCTGAAGTCTCCAGTAAATACATGTTTACATAAGATTATACCTAATAAACTAGATATATATACATATTGTCGCGTTCCCAGCACGGCAGACACGGGGTGCAGCGTAATTGGGTTCGCCAGGTCAACCACAATGCAGTAAAGGATGGACAGCAGACTCTTAAGAACGTTTATTGGACTTAATTAGGAATCAGGCTAGCTGACTTGTACAACAGTTGCGGTGAAAACTAAAAAGAAACGCACGATTGTCTAAGCTAAAGAAACGAACTAAATTGTAAATCTGATGACAGAAAGCGCAACAAAAAACTGATATAAATGTAACGATCGAGACTTAAGTCTGATCTTGACTGATCTTGACTCCTGGGGTGAGAAAACTCCAAGTTGTGTAAAACTCCAAAAGACTCCTACAAACTCCAATTTGCTCCAGGGACAACTCCTTAAAACTGAAATGTTCGCGCGGAAAGAGACCTAATATATTTCTATGACGTAGGAAACTAAACTGAACGAATTCTTTGTGCGGCTAGCCAAAAAGGGATATTAATAATCACGCAATCACGCAATCAGAACGAAACAAGGCTACATGCATTTAGGAAAACAAAAAAGTCATTAAATGTTTCTAAGCGTTCTTTGTACAGTAACGTGACACATATAGCTAGTTATCCAGTGTCTAGGAAGTGGTGTCCTGTGTCTTGTTGTGAAAGTGTAGTGTCTCCTAGCTAGTGTTGTATATCTAATGTCTGTGGTGTCCAGTATCCTGATATCCTGGTGTCTAGTGTCCACTCAGACAGGCCAGTGTCTCATCTCTACTATGTCATCTGTGTACAAAAGCAAAATCTCACTTGAGTTTTGTTCCTGTCAGGTAGTTAGTGATGGCAATTCCTGCTGCTCTTCCCCCACTGCCAACTGATATTACAGTGTCATCATAATTCTCTAAAAGTTTCTGAAACATGCAAAAAATATTTTAAATAATTTCCCTTTTAATACTAGAAAACTCTTTTAGCTCCAAGAGGGTCAACCATACACTTAACATGATTTGCATAGTTGGGTGAGCAGGTTTACAAAGTTCAACCCAAGCAGAAGGTTTTCATTTTACACACAATTCATTGTTATACAATGTATTTAAGACCATGTATTGGCAAGAAAAAAAAAACTTCTCAATAATTTCCCTTTTATTGCACAAAAAAGTTTAATACTAGAAAACTGTTTTAGCTCCAAGAGGGTCAACCATACATTATTTGCATGGTTGGGTCAGCAGGTTTATGAAGTTCAACCCAGGCAGAAGGTCTTCATTTTACACACAATTCATTGTTATACAATGTTGTAGTGGAGCAGCAGTAAAGCAGATGGGAACTTTGAAGATCATTTATTGGCATGTACAGTGTAAGTGTCAGAATAAATAAACAAGATAGACTAAAATTTCTGGTACGACCTTAACATGCTAATATGGATACCACCATAGCCCCCCTCCTGCCCTGTCTAATATACCATTTCGGTAATTGTGAAGAAGAGCTCCCCAAAAAACCTGTCGGCCGACTGTCAGCTGACTGTTGGTCGCTCAGATACAAATAGCCATGAAAAGACAAGTTTTTGGAATGCATTGGTAGACTACTGATGTAGTTCTAAATTATGTACCAAGGTGTGTGGGGGGCTCAAGACAGTACAGCCCACTGCTGTGTAATTTTGGAATGTGAGATATTTCATAACATCAGGCTATAGCTATTAGTTTATTTAGAATGTAGTTTTACCTGAGAGCAATTTTACTCTAGGCTGGGTACTTACTCAATATTATAAAGCTAAAATTAAGAGAGATTTTAGCTGGTCTTATTGTTGCTATGGCAACCTATTGTTCCACAAAATTGATAGCAACTTGTTCACAAATGATTGGGTAGTTTGCTGATGCCATGATTTTGGCATGAACCGATAAGGAGTGGTTACATGTATAATGATGCATCAAACTCTAAGTTTTAGAAAGTACTGGAAACTGTTTTCAGCCACCTGAAGCAGTTCTTGTCTCCAGCTTGCTGCTGGAGTGTTTCTGTAGGTCAAGTTAAATACAATATAGTGAACAATCCTAGTCTTAGGAAATTATTAATAAAGGCTTTTTTGAATTGCACACTACCTTGCTATTGTGTGTTGTAATTAATTTAGAGGACAAAATCATTTAATTATTAGTGACCTAACAATAGCCATGCAAAATGTTTGGTACAGTCTTGTTCAATGCAATCAGTACATTTCCAGAGCAAATGCTGCTTGAAAGCCCCACCTTCCAGAAACAAGCTCTACTTGTTACAAGCTAGCCTTTCAAACCCCTTATGTGTACATGTTTATGAAGTTATATAGTCAACAGAAATTCTTTAATTGTTAATACAGGTCATACTAGTAAAAGTATCTACATACTTTTAATAAGAGAAACACTTAAAACTACATTTACTCCTAAAACTATCAATGTGGAAAACAGCTTCCGTACACAGTTTACATTACTTGTTTCACCTGGTTCATCATTTCTTCAAATGCTGTTATTTAAGTAACCAAACATTCCCATGTATGAAGAACCCCCTACCTCAATTAGATAGGCAGAGGAACCCTGTTGTTTCCTGAAAGAATAAAAGACTAAATAAAACATACAAAACAATCAGTAGGAACAGCAGAGTGGGATTTAGCATTTCATATAGTTTGCTTTATATACCAATTAAGCTACATGTATAATGCCTACTACATGTAGGTACAAACTTGGTCAATTAAGCCTGACTTCCTAAGAGCAAAGTTTGAACTTTGATGTTAGAAATTTCATGTCTGGAATAATTTTTTAAATGACACTGAATCCAAACCTCTGTGTCTTAACGTTTTCTGTTTTCCATGATTGGATTTAAATCTGACATGTTCTTACAAACAAAGAATTTAACAGTGGATATTATATATCACTATTAATAATAGCACTTATACTACCGCCTGGTTAACTCAGTTGGTAGAGCGCCAGTCTGCAGTGCAGCAGGTCAAGGGTTTAAGCTCCAGACCGGACCAACACTCAGGGTCTTAAAATAACTGAGAAGAATGTGCTGCCTTTGCAATCACATCTGAAAATAGTTACATGTTCAAGTCTTCTCGGACACGGACTATAAACCATAGGCCCTGTCTCTTGCATCTTCAGTGTTATATGGTTAGAAGGGGATGTTAAAGAAGACACACACTTATCACAAAGAGTAGGGCACATAGTTCCCGGTGTTGTGGTCTGGCCTTGTCTCAGGTGTTGGTGCTTCATATA
Source organism: Platygyra sinensis (assembly GCA_019787425.1). Lineage (NCBI taxonomy): Eukaryota > Metazoa > Cnidaria > Anthozoa > Scleractinia > Merulinidae > Platygyra > Platygyra sinensis. The sequence goes on along the minus strand of JAHPZR010020349.1, from coordinate 12,127 downwards.
GGGTTAACCTCATTGCACCTTTCCCCCTGGGACAGGATAGAAAAATTTTAAGTACTATGTAGCGAAGGACTGAGAAACACGCCTGTATCCATGGTACTTACAACTGTTCTGCATGAGCTTTTCCATCATTTGTTTGAGACCTGATTTATACTGAAGTGGTGGAGCAACAATAACATAACTTCCAACCATTCTGTTTAAAAGAAGATTCCCTTTACATCCAATGTCTGTAATCTGTATTGTTAACAGCAACAAGAAAACCTTGATCAGAAATTATCAATTTTAATTCACTCATTACCAATTGGACTTCATTCTGCTGGAAGTCATTGACTGTCCCAAGAATTAAAGCGACTGCACAGTCATGTTCTTTCAGGTTTTTGTAGCAAAGTACAAAACTTCCCAATTCCAATTCTTCTAACTAGCAAAGGCAGTGGTCAAACTGTCTTGAGAATTTACTGCCTCACCAAGAGATCTTATGAGAATTTACAACAGGCAACAATGTGCTGAAATAGGTGGTTTTTGACATTTTGGACAAATTTCCCCCTTTTTCCTCAAACAATTGCTTTTCCTAACTATGCAGACCAGTGCAGCACTAATTACACAACATTGAATTCAGGCCTGGGATAAACCAGGAATCATCACAAGGATGGTCATGGCTTCTAAATTAATCAATTAATATCAAAGCTAACTGACTGTTAAATACAGGCTTTGTTAGCAGTTAGGAGTTAGGAGTTGGGAGACATGCCTCTTGGGGATTCCAAGTTGTCTGGCAGCAACTGCACTGCTAGTGCTTCATCTACAATGATTGGACTGAATCTCACCACATGTCAAAGTTGTGTCATACTTCTTGTCTAGAGCATCAGCCAATAGAGACTCCAACTTGTGAGCCTAAATCAAGTTAAGAATTATTTAGTCTGACAATTAGTACTTGGTATATAATTTAACAAGAGATCTGAATGTTATGAAAATTATTTCCTTCATGAAGGTATTAGAGGATATTTTACTGCTGTGTAATTTGTTTCTTAATTTTAAACTTTAGAGGACAATTTCTACACAAAAATTATGCATTAAAAATATAGGTCACCTTGCTCGTTTAAATAAAAACAAGCGTTTCTTTGGCTGTCAAGATTAGCTCAAAGGAAATTTCTTGATGCTCCTTATGTGCACACCCTTGTGTGCATGTGCTAATGACACAAAAATTGTGCACAGTAGGGATGTGCAAGGCAATTCTGATGAATCACCTCAATCTATTTCACATAGTCTTGACCATCGTAACAAAGCTAGCTGAGCACTTAATGTTGCACCTTATTTCCAGACAGAGTGCTCCCTGTCAAGTCATCCCTTTTGATTAAAAAAGAGAAAATTCCTTTGGAAGATTTGGAATGTTCCCTGGAGGGATTGGAGTGTTCCGCTGAGCGAGCTACAAAACAGCAATACCTAAAGTTAGATCAAAATTACTATCATCAGTTAGAGTTGTTATTATTTGTAAATTATGTACTGATTAAATTATGGACAGATATTATATTTTGCTTCTTCTTCGCAAAATTACACGTTTTAGTGTTGGATTAAGCATGTATTTAAATTTTAGCCACCTAAAAAATGGTTGACTTAAGTGAGATGTTGTCAGTTAAGGCACACTAATCAAGAACAAGGTTATGTGTAGTTGAAATACTTGTCACTGATCAAGGAAAGCAACAATTCTGTCAATGCGACAAGCATGCATATATAAACTCATTCCCAGAGGCCATGCATCTTTTGGCACCAAGAATCATTATCTATCATGGGGAAATTAAAAGATCACCTAGCATTCAGTAGTCACAGTGGTTACTCTCTATGCATGTTTAAAACCATTATTGAGCTTGAGCTGATGTGCACAGTCGAACAGGAACCAAGACTTTCTGGTATTACTGCAGTCCAGTGTGTCACACATTTGGTCACCGCTGACAAAATGTGCCAGCTCTGGGGAAAAGATTGATCTATTTTCAGGGGGAAAGAGACAGCATTCTGAGCATGTGCATGTAAGTTATTTTGGACTGTCTTCTCCTACCTGGGTTCATCTCCATAATAGAACAGTGAAAGTACAGTAAACAGAAAGATGCATACACCATGATTAACACCCATAAATCAAGACCACTCCTTGTCATATCTCACATGGAAAATACCAATTCCATACAATATAGCTTATACAGTGGGGAAGACCTTGTCACTAACCCAGCTATCTACTCCAGGGTGCCTGAGGGGGAACTTACATTAGAAAAAAAATTTTGAAAAGAAGATCTAAGAGGCACAAAGATTCTGTTTTGTAGGTGTGGCATGAAATGTTTTCCACCCCTAAGAGATACCAAATCTAAAGTAACAAATTATCTCATCATATTTTTCCAGCTGAAAACCCAATTAAAAAAGTATCACAAAAGTTTCCACTGCAGAGCTTTTGAGGCTGAAGACTCTAAGAGGTAACAAAGCCGTGTTTTTAACTCCTAAAGGGTACAATGAGTACCCCAGTCCTTTTTGAATGGGAGTCCTCCCCAGGCAGGATGTGCAATCAATGAAATTGATAATCAATCACAGTCAATATCGATCAATACTAATCGATAAAAAGGGACCAAGTTAGCATCTCTGACGCCCACAAAGGCAAAACTATTCAAAAGTCGTTCAAAATAGTGATGAATATCACAGAAAACTTTTAAAGATGATTTCCAGTCCGTACTGCGCAGTCTCAGAACCCTAATGTTTATATACATTATAAACGGCTCACTCGATGGAATGCGAATCGATGTTATTCGTTAAGAACCACATAACTTATCTTTGAGACCTTTCAAATTCTTTTTCCAACAGCTTCATTGATTTTTACAGCTGTGAAGTTGTTTCATGAGAAAGAACGAAGTATTAAGCTAAGCTTTGACCACTTCGTATCCATATTTTAAACTTTGAATTTACTTCATGTAAGTAGTTGTGAAATGTTTACATTTTGTGATGTCTTACATGAAGCAAAACAAAAAACATAAACAAACTCTTGAGAGTGCGCAGTAAGGACTGGAAATCACCTTTAATTAAGGAATGGACAAAATCTAGCGTGCTTCCATCCAATTCGGGATGCATGCGGAGAGTTGGGAGAGCATGAAGGTAAGGTAAGAGATGCTCAAGGTGCAGCCAAGACGATCTCTAGCTACCTAAGTGCTCTCCCAACTATCCAAATGCATCCCAAATTGGATGGACGCACACTACACATTGTCCATTGCTTTTATAACATAGCAAGACATTTTTCACACTGAAAAGTTGCTTTTTCTGCACTGATCAAATTGCGAATTCTGTACGTGCCCGTGCATGTGTTGTTTTCACTGGCAGCACTTTTCGCTACACGTGCACGTCCAGGTGCACGTGTTGTTTTCACCGGTAGCACTTTCGCTCTGTTGATCTTTCGACCCTTCCGATGTTTCTGCGACCATTTCAGACACGTTTTCTAAATCTTCAAAGTCATCGAGAAACCCTGACTCAAATATTGGATAATACTTAACAATTAGACTACGAGCCCGAGTTTTCTACGAGCAGATAGTCAACAAGGTGCAGCCCAGATGACTATCGCTTGAAAAAAACGAGGGCGAGTAGTCTAATTGTTTTAGTATAAATTTACCGTAGTCTCATTGCATAAAAAGAAAAAAATATCAAGTAACACGTAGAAAAGAACTGTTTTATTATGTTACAAATGTGATGCGCGATGTGCACTGATGCATAACTGTTGACTATCAGCAGATAGAAAATGGTAATATAGCCAATCAAATTCACGGATTCACAATAGACTACGGTAAATGTATGCTAATAGCCATTAGTAACAGCTAAAGTTCAGTTTTACTCCAAAGAAGTTGTGAGAAAAAACTTTTGCCGGCAAGAAATTTCACCGACAATGACATCAGCCTGAACAATCTCTATGAACCATCCATTTCTTTTTCATAAAAAAATTAGCCAATCAGAGCGCGCGCTAGCATATGCTATGTTATAAAGCACATAAATATTATCATTGAAGGGGATTCCCCTATCGGAGAAACTTTAAAATTCGATAGATCCAAAACTCGTGCTGCAGAAAGCTTACTTCTAACGCTATACTAAAAGCATTCAAATATCTAACCTTCACAAAGTGCTGTGGAATATTTTTGAGCGAAGAAGAACATTTTGGAGGCTCGCATTGGTGGAGTTGTGTGAGCATGTTTATGTCTTGAAAAACTTTCCTATTCATTTCTTGAGAAATTATTCAGTACCATAGGCCAACTAAACTTTCTCGTCATGATTATTTCATATTTTGCAGGACGACGACAGATAATGTGGCCTCGATAGCCTCCAAAACTCCAAGCGAAGATGAGCTCTTCCGTGGCACAACATTTCATTTTAATAAAGTCAGCGGCTTTTCGGACGTATAGTACCATTCATGTAAATGAACATGAAAATTCGCAGGGGAAAAAATTTGATACCCACAGAGTCCCCACCTCCACATCTGCAGAAGGTGATATGCTTCTGGTACCGAGTATAAGCATACAGGAATAAAACAAGATTGTGGGCATAGCCGAGTCGAAGTAAAACGTGCCCAACAAAGCTCCGCATGCCCTTTAGGCGCTTTCTATGGCAAAATCTCAAACGA
>JAHPZR010020347.1:42500-44875 GCA_019787425.1 Platygyra sinensis | reverse complement strand
CATACTTTTATTTGGTAAAGCAGGTTAAGTTATAATGGCAGCACAAGGCTGATGTGGACCTGCATCTAAAATAAGTTAAATAAAAGTAAGATAATATGAACCAGGTTGATTTGTATTTATTATATAAACACCAGTAAAATACAGGGATTTTTCCTCTTACCAAAAATCATATCTTCATCGCGCGCACTGAAGATACTATTGTTATCTTTCACGTGTGGGGATATTGGTGTCGCCACGGTTACTAAAAGATCAGCATTTCCATTCTTACATACTCCCTTGAAAAGTACTTAGATGTGTTACTGTATGATCAAAACATTAGGGTTCTTCCTCAAAAATATTCAGTTATCTTCGGAAATCTTCAGAAATTTTCTTAAATGTTTGCAAACGATTGTCTGGCCTCAAGACAACTTTTAGAGAATCTTCGGAAAGTGTTAGGTAATTTTCTGAAAATCGTCTAAAAGGTCGTCACAGAATAATACATGGCTGCTAGTAGATATGGAATTTCTCTTCTCGTGTTTAACTTAATCTCAAGTGGAACACTCCAAGAGAAATTCCATATCCACGGCACCCATCTATTATCCTCTACACAAGCGATAAACAGTATCCCCGTAGTTTACAATGAGATAGAACATATTATATTTTCACACGTGCAGTCCATTGGAAAATGAGAGCTTCTCTCTACTAACCATCAGTAGGATCACTTGCTGAGTCACCATCGATTTAACAGAGCTGTCCGAGTGGCTGCCCTTGATGTTGTCGAGCCACATTGACTTCCGTCTGGGTTGTCGCCCAGTCAGGCGGAGTTTTATTCATTACAGAAACTCTCTATAACCAACCTTTTTCTTCGCCTTCTCCACTTTGTATTCTCAAGTTCTCCAGCATGTTCTCCAACCTTTCCCTGAGATTAACCATTTCATCTTTCATCTGCTCAAACTTGTCTTTCAGTTTTTCTGAGGATCAACATTTACCCCATCTTGAGATCATTTATTAAATCGTTCCTGTTTTACCTTAACCACAATATTGTAAAATCTCACGTTAAAGCTCCCCGGTTATAAGCCCCCCACCCTGAATATAAGTCCTTCTATTTGCTAACAAAGATATTATTCCGGGTATGACCCCCAGAGGATATAAGCCCATCTAATGTACAAGTGTGTTCCTTTTGCGTTTCCCTACAAAGATCAAAATTTTTAATTGGAAGTGATAGGTTAACAGGGTAATATGGCAATAGCTCTAAATGTAAAGGCAAGTTAACTTTAATTAGTTTCTCAGATACGTTTTATCTCGTCGTTCTGAACCATGTTTTATTCCGCTTATATGCCCACCCCCGGATGTAACCCCCTTCCCCTGCATATAAGCCCACCCAAAACCCCTCACGAAGTTTTATAAGCCTAGGATTTTAAGGTGGGATTTCACAGTATTAGCACAAACATTAGTGACCGACTAAATTCGTTGTTCCACTCAAATGCTGAGTTGCTAAAAAGTAGCATTCACAATTATTAAAAAAAAAAAAAACCATACACACAAGAAAATGGTGCTGTTGTTCAATTAGAATACATCTTAGTGAAATTTCAGTTGACCGTTTCGGTAGGGCGTTGTTTGTTAGGTCTGGCAACTTACCTTCGTCCTTTGTTTCTTGTGTTGATACTGTCAAAGCGTCCAGCTTGCCACTGATAGTTTCTATTTCACTTTTCAAGTCATTGAGGTCATCTCTAATTCCTTCTGGTGATTAAAAAGGTGATAATTCTTTGGTTGAGATCCATACAATGTCTTATTCCCACTTATCGCTTGGTTTTATCGCGGACTACAAACACGACTAACAACTCATCTCTAAACTGCCAAAGGGAAACTTACAACGTCCAAAACACGATATGTTCCATGCCATGTTTTGACGCGCTAGGGTACAATTTTCTTCGTGAGTAATTTTAAACTTTTGTTTATGTTTTGAAGTCACAACTGACCTTCGTCTCTGTTCTCTTCCAATGAGGCGGTCAAGGTGTCCAGTCTTTCCTTCATTTCTTTCATTTCACCTCTGATGTTGCTCTCAATTTCACTTTTCATCTGCTCTAATTTGTCCCTGATGCTTTCTGAGGAATAAAACTTCTTTTTGATTAGGTGGTTAAGACTTTATCCGCGCAGACAATTGCCGGATTTCATACCGTGAGGGCCTGGGTATGAGTCCGTGTATTATGGGATTAACAACACAAGACCCATATATTCAGAAAGAGTACACCGAGCTTTACAAAATTAAGTTTGGTGTTACCTACGTTTTCGTTGATACGCGACTTTCCAATGTAAAACACCCGCGGAAACGTTTCCAAAATTTCCGTCATGTTATTGACAGATCGGATCGAAATCCACCAGTCACAGCCCGCTAG
>JAHPZR010020347.1:17500-37500 GCA_019787425.1 Platygyra sinensis | reverse complement strand
CTGTTGCGTATTCCAGAAATAAAGTATGCAAAACACTTGCTTGTCACAGTCCGCGCGCGTCTTTTGGAACTGCTTTGTTGCACAATACTATTAGCGTTGTTTTTCTTTTAAGGTTTTTCAAATGCTGACTTTACTCCTAGGGTTAAGAGTTCCCAGTTTTATTAGATTTAGGGTTAGGGTTACCGCTCGAAACTAGGGTTAGCGTTGAAGGTTAGGCTTACGGAACAAGATTAGGGTTAGCGTTTGGGGTCAGGGTTATGGGTTGAGCTTAGAGTTAACGTTCAGGCCTAGGGTCATTGCTTAGGGTTAGGGCTAGTGCTCAGAATTAGGGTTATTGCTTAGGATTAGGACTAGCGCTCAGAATTAGGGTTGTTGCTTAGGATTAGGGCTAGCGCTCAGAATTAGGGTTATTGCTTAGGGCTAACGCTCAGAATTAGGGTTATTGCTTAGGGCTAGCGCTCAGAATTAGGGTTATTGCTTAGGATTAAGGCTAGCACTTAGAGTTAGCGCTAGTGCATCGGTTTAGGCTCAGTAGAATTAAGGTCAGGACACGTTAGGGTTAGCGGTGTTAGGCCAAGGGAAACAATCTCAACTTGCACGAATCGATACCTAACTAAACTCAATGAAAAGTGGCTAGAGAGAGAGGTTGGATGCTTTGCAAATCGGCTACGTCGGTGATTGAAATGTTTCTACGTGAAATTCCTTTTTTGGTATGAAACTGCTCGTTCCATGAAATGATTATATCTGACAACACAGAAAGAGAAAGCCTTAAGCTAACAAGCTGCTCATGCCGAAAATAGCACATGAAACGGAAAATTCATCAGCAAAGGAACGCTGAAATACACAAAGCAAAACTTACATTTGAGCTGAAGTTTTCTTCTTCCTATAGTCTTCCTATAGTTAAACCTGCGATCAGGCGTTCTTAGTCTTTTTTTCTCCGCGGCGGGCTCGATTCTATCACAATTCAAAGTAATCATCTGCTTCGAAAACCACGATACACACACACGGAACGCTTGCTTGCGAATATAACCGACCTGCGATTTCTCTTTGGCTTAGAAACTTCGAAGGTCTTCGAAGCACAGGTCAAATGCAACGACTTTGCTGCCTGGCCTTTCTCGCCAGTTCCCGGCCGTGTCTGAGTCAAGCTAACAAGTGCTATAAGTTGCGCACACGATGGTCACGGCGCTTTACGTATGAAAGATTATTATGGGATATCCCAGAAATTTTTGGAGCGAAGGATAGTGAGGCGGCTAATTTCAAGAAAATAATAAGAGTCTAGAAAGCAGTTCTAATTTCCAAAACTGACACACGCCGAAGTTTGGCAAATACGACGGATGCTTTGTTTTGGATGAAGAAGCGTTTCTAGACTTTACCGCCTGGCTCACTTGTTCCTCAATGGCTAAGCTCATGGCAGACTTAAACCCTGATCTTGGAACAAGAACACACCTAGCTTCTTTGAGGCGTGCTAGTGACTTTGATAGAGGGTCAAAGGCTTAATGATATCAAATCTCCTACCAGGCGGGTGCAAATATTCCTTGAAAAAGCGTTGAATATCAGTGGAAATAATGAGCAAACTCTGCGTAATAAACAGGTAAGCCAGCTCCGACTTTGTGTTATCGCTTTGCGCGCCAAAAACGTAAGTCACTGACAATGGCAGTTAAAAAATATGTCATCCCAGATCCCTACCAGTAAAAACGGCAATTAAATTACAAAGACACGGAGAAGGTTTTTGAAAGAAAAAGAAAAACAGAACGAAAAAAAGATATCACCGACCTCGAATGTCACGACAAAACAAATACGAATCAGCTTCGTTCAGCGCTTATCCACTTGAGCTAACGGAGCAGCAGTGCGAAATCATTGCGTTATAGTGACATCATGCTTTAGCCAAACAAAAGATTTCTTTTGTTTTTTGTTTAACAATAGATCTCCAAAAGATGCCGCTTGGAAAACTGAGTCAGTTTTGCATACGTTATTTCTAGTAGACAACGAAGAGAGACCCTGCGAAACAAACTTCAGAGCAATGTTTCTCAGGTAAAACAAAGCCCACATGCCAAAATTCAGCTACTTTTGAGCACTTTGAAAATGGCCAAAAAATCTAGGGGACGTTCTTGCTCGCGGCCTTTCATTTGTAAGATGGGCCAGGGAAAGCAGTTACAGTGTTCTTAAGTAGGTATGTGAGGGTTATATATGTTATGGCAAACTAATTACATGTACCTTATCTGATAATCCCCTGAACAATCATAAAGGAATTAGAAATGTTCCAGGAAGGCATGTACAGTGGCCAGTTATATCTGAAAAGAATAACACTCATTAGTGTGAGACATATGTAGATACATAAGCATATAAAAACAGCCTTTTAGGGAGAAAGAGTTTACTGTTTTAATTTGAACTCCTGAGCAATATACTTTAAAAGTTGCCATTCATCCAACAAGAACAAAGCTGAAAATAATATAATAAACAACCAAAGTGTAAAGTCAAAGACGGGAACCAAACACCACCACCAGTATCACTTACACTAGCAATGCCTTATTGCACTGTACTTTCACTTTCACTAAAACAAGCAGAAGTATAGTACCACTTCTATCTGCACTGGCCACTACTAGAACAACTACCATCTACACCACCAGAACTACCTTAATCATGGCCATAAGCAAAATCAACACACTTACACAACGAAGTTTAACTTAACAATCTCTGCCACCAAGCCAGCTTCAAATAATTTTAATTGCACAGCTGGTATATGACAGATTGTACACAAATACAGATAATCTGATGGCTCTAGCTATCCATACACAATGTTTAACAACACAGTTTATGGGGAAATTTCATTTAGTTAAATTATATTTAACAAAGTTAACCGCCACGAGCTAAGCGTGCAACCTCCTGGTCAGCGGTCGCATGTTCAAGTGCAGGCTCACATGGTTGGTTCCAGCTTCATTTCAGTGCGTGTTAGTATTTTCGTTAGCAGAGTGTGAGCAGCTCGTGTTGCTCGTTTTCTCGGGCTGTTTTAGCAATTTTAGCGGTTGTCTTGGAGCAGCTCACGCTGCTAGCTTGTTAGCAACGGTTTGCCTGCGTTCCAGCTTCGTTTCAGCGTGTGGTAGCGGTGTGTGAGCAGCTCGTGTTGCTCGTTGTGTTAGCGGTGTGTGAGCAGCTCGCGTTGCTCGTTGTGTCAGCAGTTGTCTGGGAGCAGCTCACGCTGCTGGCTTGTCAGCAACAGTTTGCCCCGTTTCAACTCCGTTGTCAGCGTGTGTTAGTGTGTGAGCAGCTCGCGTTGCTCGTTGTTTCTGCGTTTGTCTTGGCAAAGCGTACGATGCGGACAACAAACAACAGCTTATCGACCGTTACCCCGTCAACTGCTTCGCCGTCCAGCTCCAACGACAGCTCGACTTCTTCAACGTCGGCTTCCGCCTCGATCGTCACCTCGGCTTCGTCCCAGAGTGTCAGTTTGCCGGATAACAATGCCCTTTCTCTGGCGATTTCACAGGCTTTGGCCGACTCCTTACCGGCGCTGCTGTCATCTCTTCGGGAGCACGCGGTGCAAAACACGTCCTCCAGTTCGGTTCCATTGGTGCCTCCAGCTTCGCCCGCCGTTGTTCCGCCCGCCACTGTTCCGGGCCAGTCTCTTCCTCAGTCAGGTACGTTTGGACAAGTAGTTCCTTCGTTTATTCCTACATACAGCACCCTAAGTTCACCTGCCGTGGTGTCCTCGCTATCCCCCGTCACATCTTCCACTTTTCCGCCATTATCGTTGGGGGGCTCTCTTGGCGCCACAACGTTTTCTTCGATGCCGCCCACTCTCGGATCGGATTTTCCTGTTGGCCCGGGGTATTCTCCCATCCCTCATAAGTTGGTGGTAAAAATCACAGGAGGACAGTTTATCGAACTGGCTGACCTTTTGTCAGACAACATCAAAGCCCAGGACACGCAACCGCAGGCTTACTTGGAGGGAAAGTTATTAGTGGAGAAGAAGAAGCGCGTTGTGGAAATAACGGACATTGTTACCTGGGTAGAGGCTTTCTCAATTTTTTGCTTGGTGCTTTGCAACTCGTTTCCTTCCCGCTGGCTTGACCTTCATAAATACAAGTTGCTGATCATCCAAACTGCTAAGCGTTTCCGTGACAGGTCTTGGCAAATGTGTCCCAAAATTGGATAGGGTATTCCCAGTGGAGTTTTTTGCCCTCAACTAACTCGACCTGCTAAAGGATAGGTCAAAGTCCATTTCTACAAAGAGCACTATTAGTCTGTTGTACCTTACAAATTCTCTACTCTACCATAACAACAACTTTAACTCCACTCTCCTCTGCCGTCACAACTACATCTTAACATTACAGCTCCATTGCACCAACACAACTTCACTCTACCATCACATCTCGACTCAACTCCACTCAACTCTACCAACAAAACTATACTCTACCATCACATTTGACTCAACTCCACTCCACTAACACAACTATACTCCACCATCACAACTTGACTCCACCATCGCAACCATATACTCTACCATTACAACTCGACTCCACTCGACTCCACCGTCACAACTATATACTCTACCATCACATCTTGACCTCACCAACAAAACTGTACTTAATCATCACAACTCAACTCGACTCCACCATCACAACTTTATTCTTTCATCGCAACTCGACTCAACTAGACTCCACCATCACAACTATACTCTACCATCACAACTCGACTCCACCAACAAAACTATACTCTACCATAACAACTCAACTGAACTCGACTCTGCCAACACAACTATTTCACAACTCAACTCAACTAGACTCCATCATCGCAACTGTACTCTACCATCACAACTCAACTCGACTCGACTCGATTCGACTCTGCCAACACAACTATATCACAACTCAACTCAACTACACTTCACCATCGCAACTGTACTCTACCATCACAATTCAACTCAACTCAACTCGACTCCACCATCACAACTTTACTCTACCATCACTACTTGACTCAACTCGACTCCACCAACACAATGATATCACCACTCAACTCAACTTGACTCCACCATCACAACTGCACTCTACTATCACAACTCGACTTAACTCGACTCCACAAACACAACTATACTCTACACTGTACCATCACAACTCGACTCCTCCAACACAACTATACTCTACCATCACAACTCGACTCAACTCGACTCCACCATCACAAGTATACTCTACCATCACATCTCGACTCAAATCAACTCCATCAACAAAACTATACTCTACCATCACAACCTAAGTCAACTCGCGTTGGCCAACCCAACTATACTCTACCATCAAAACTCGACTCAACTCGACTCCACCATCACAACTATACTCTACCATCATAACTCGACCCAACTCCACTCTGTCAACACAACTATACTCTACCATCACAACTTGACTCAACTCGACTCAACTCGACTCCACCAACACAACTATATCACAAATCAACTTAACTCAACCCCACCATCACAACTATTTAGAAAACAGTCCTAAGAAAGTACGCGCGCTGATTGGTTAAAAATCGTGTTTGTATAACTCGATGGAGACACAAAACTAGCGCGCGCTTGTTGACGTAGTGATGGCGCGAGCAAAGAGAATTTACATTTTGATATCCAAAGCTAACAAGTTGTTTTCCTTTTTCTCGTCGTGGTGTTTTCTAAAAGAAATAGAAAACATGTACTTTGTGTTTCTATCGAGTTATACAAACACTCGTGAAAGTTTGGGAGAACTCGAAAAAGCTGTGGAAACACTCGCCTGCGGCTCGTGTTCCCACAGCATTTCTCGTTCTCCCAAACTTCCACTCGTGTTTGTATAACTCGATAGAAACACGGTACATGTTTTCTATTTCTTAAATACTCTACCATATCATCAAATCTCCACTTAACTCGACTCCACCAACACAACAATATTCTACCACCACAACTCGACTCCATTATCACAACTCTACTCTACTATCACAACTCAATCCAGTTCAAGGACCGCATTACAACTTGACTGACCACAACTAGTGCGTCAACTGGCTCCCGTTTTGTGAAGCCCAATTTGGCCTAGAAATTTTCATAGATTTCTACGAGTCTATGCATTCATCACCAGTCTCCTCCTATGGAAAAAATATGGAGTGCTGATTTTTTCTTTCAGTTGGGAATTCAAGTTAGTTTAGACATCGGTTTGACTTTATATTGTTATACTTATCACTTCTCGTTTCATACTGACCCTACAAATGTAACTCGCGTTACACCCAATAATGTATAGGAATCGTGGTCATATGCCACATGGTTGAGGGATTTAGTGCGCTGCAACCACAGGTTTTTTGAACGAAATACAAGCTACAATTTAAGGGACTCCGAGAACAAACTGAATGTTAGATTGTTACGCACAAATTATTTCAAAAATAGCTTTAGTTATAATGACACCACACTGTGGAATCGCCTTCCTTATGAGGCTAGATGCGCGGAATCCCTCAGGTCGTTTAAACGCGAAATCGGCAAAGCTCTATAAGGCACAGCATTCACGGAAAACAGCTTTTTAATATACTGTAGTTTATAGTTATAGTTGAGTAGATTTAGTTTTAATATTTTGTTAAATAGCTGATGAATTGCCCGTGGTCAAATAAAGTTTCATTCATTCATTTCCTACGCTAGCCAATTTTAGCTTGTGAGCACACGAAGATGTTGAAACAGGAGCTCTGTACACTAGAGGCGTGCTTGTGTTGAGAAATCTAATTTAATTGCAGAATTTAAGATTTGGCTGGCAATACAACAATAGAAAAATAAAAAAATGTTTTTTAAGGCCATTAGGCAACATGTGACCTGTTTCGTGGCAGATATCGATCTCACTCTTAATTTTTTATTTATTTCTTTATTTTTTAAAGAAGACGTGTTTCGTCTCAATCTGAGGCTTCTTGAGGGAATGATTACAACTAACAATGAACAGCATATACAGCATATAAGCCTGCCTAACTCTAACTTCTCTTGGAAGTGAATAACTGCAGAAAGCATGCTGTAAACACACCTTACAAGAAACACCTTAATGCATACGTTATTGTGTGTTGTTATATTTTGACTGGTACAAGTGAACTCGCTAACAGCATTGCACTGACACATTAAGGCATCATCATGTTTTGTAACCCCTTCCCCCACCCCGTCATCAGAGAGTCAAGTGACAAGGAGGGATGTTGGCGCAGTAAGTCGGAGTGAGTGATTGATAGATGGGTGCTGGTTTAGTGACCCGACATCGGCTCGGACACACTGATAAGCAGTGAAACCGTGATACCTGAGAACAAGTCTGCAGGCCTTGGTCCTACCTTCTGCAGAGGTGGACCAAGTAAACACAGGAGACTGAGGCATAGAAAGGAAATTGCCCACCAGACGCAAAGGCCTGCGACCGGTCTTACCATTTTCCTTCGCCTCGGCTCGTCCGATATGTCAATCAAAAAAGGAGATTGCACAAAATTTGGCAACAATCAACACAAATCGATATTGCAGATAATTACAGTGTCCTGTCTTGAAGTGCTAGAAGTTCAGTAGGTCTGCTGCCATGTTATAAAATGAAGGAGCTGGATCCAAGCAAGAATTATATATTTATAACGCTGCTGTTGCAATGCACCATGGACCGGTTACGCTATTAGCAGCTAACAGGAAGGTTTCCACGTCATTGTGCCGTCTTGAATCACGCTGATGCGAGCAACCAGGAGTTGACGCGTGCAAGGTTTAATGTCCTTATTTGGTCATAGAATTGATACAAGAGAACTGCCAGATATATCGTCATTAAAAATCAAGTCGGCTATTTTATAGGTCTCGTGTTTGAAATTGGGTTCTTTGATTGGTTCATTAAAAGAAAACTTGATTCGCATTAGGGGCTGGTTAAGCCGCGTATGCTACTACTTTTAAAAAATCTGCAGTTACTGTATCATTCTATTTTTCAAAGCTAATAAAGTTACTGAGGTTGTGGACTGAGTTAGTAACGGTTACAAAATATGAGCAAAATTTTTAAAGACTAAAACTAAAGCGAGGTATTGGTACCTAGCTAGACTACAATGAACAAAATAAACTACATCCAGTGTGAAGTTATAACGAAACAGTTGTTCACTATCGACGCTTTTATTTAGGGTAGGTTTCAAGTCCTGTATCAACAATGTTTTCTTGATTTTACACTGTATATCATGCAAATTACCCACTTTCTCGGATCTCCAAATGTTCCCATTTCATGTTGTGATCGGCCGGTAGAATTTGAATAATTAACCTCGTTTCCGAGGGAGGTACTTTGGAAATTTCTGGGTGGGGATGTGCCACTGGGACCCTGGAACCCTTAGCCTATACCAGAGCTAGTTTCAGCTGTATTTTGCTACCCTATACTAGAGTAAACCCCTCAAATCACTCCTATCCTAGACTAGCTGTTTTCCAGAAACTGATTTTGACAGTTAATAATATCCAATAGCGTTTCATGATATCAATGCTGTTGAGGCTGAGTCCTGAAAATTTAAACTTGCTGATTTCATTTTTTATATATTTTTGAGAAGCAATTTCTGGTTACCGTAGTTTCGTAAAAAATGATACTCTATTCTAGACCCAAACGCTCTGATTTATATACCCTATGCTAGAGTAAACTTCTTGACAGTGGCACATACTTATATAGCCCATATATGGCAGTACCCTCTTCCCGGGACCTCGCTTTAGCTGTTGCTGGTCAGAGTGTTCCCGAAAAAACTGTGCGAAATTTGACAACCAAACACAACCCAGCAACTCTCCCTATTAATCTGTACTGAAGCAGTGGACCCACCAGATGTCCAGCCAATAGTTTTTACCAAGTTAGGAAACCATCATTCAATACAGCACATGCCACAGAAAAAAGTAACAGAGTATTTTTTATACGTCCAATCAGATAGTTTGTGTTAAGGATGACAAACTTTAAGGCGGCTGCTGAAAACACCTTGGTATTAGCCTGCCTACAGGAGAAGGTTAAAGTTGGCATGAGAAAAAGTGATGGCCAAATTTTTATTCGAGACCGGAAGATCCTGAGAAATATATCCAGGAAGACAGCATTATTTGTACTGTATCTTAACATCCTACAAGCATAATAAAGATGTTTTGGAACTTTTGGAAGAGCTGATTCTACTTCAGGATGAAATTCAAACGACAAGTGATGTCGTCACTCTTACAAAATCAACAGAACTTTCTGCTTATGAACATGAGGCAATGCAACATTCATCAAGGAGACGAAACAGGAGTTTTGTTGAGACTGGATGATTATCTCTACTATGAATGGCGAGGTAAAACGTATAAAAAACTGACCATCAAAAACTAGATTATGATAGGAAATTTTAGGGAACATTAAAGAATTTTTCTGGGTATCAAGGCGTTAGTTGTTGAAATGCCTATCGTTAAACAGTTTCCTATGAAACTTGCTACCGATTCATTATCAGTTATTATTCCAGCCAGGTACGTGATTTCAAAATCAAAGCTTTCATAGAATCGTGGTTTCACACGTATCTAATTGTTGTAGAAGTTTTGCCGCCAGGGAATAGTCCTTATTGTGGGCGCCCTAGTTTTTTCACATAGCATAGGGAATAAAAGACGAAGCGCAACTTAGTTTAGTCAGAGATTGTAAGTGAAGTTACAACGCTACCATGCTACGATCAGAGGATCCAAGTTACCCCCTTCAAGTGTATTTCACTATCTCTCTGCTACCCGGCGAGTCGACAACCAAAGTACATAAGTTTTTATTTGGTAAGTTGCAATTTGTTAGTCTTTTTGTTAACATGAAAGGTTTCACTTAGTATCTAGGTTTTATTGAAATCGCTTTATTAGCTTTATTAGTCCAACTGTCATATGATTGCCAAATTGTGATTCCTTCACGCTAAATTTAGCTATTTGCAAGATAGCTGTTAATATCTTCCTTTGTTACGGCAAGAGTTGTTATCGCCTCAGTTTACTAGTTTCAAGTAACAATTGTCACGTCTGCTTCACGCTATGGTCTCGTTAGCTTTATTGAGATTGTTCTATTCCGTTAGATTTTGTATTTTTATGCGTTATCTAAGTGGACGTACTCTTAACTCAACTCTACCAACACAACTATACTCTACCATCACAACTCGACTCTACTCGACTCCACCATCACAACTATATACTCTACCATCACATCTCGACTCATCTCGACTCCACCAACAAAACTATACTCTACCATCACATCTCGACTCAACTCGACTCCACTAACAAAACTGTATTCCACCATCACAACTCAATTCAACTCCACTCCAAAACTACGTATACTCTACCATACTACTCAACTCAACTCAACATGTTCCCTTGTTCCCCAGAAAAATGAGGTTCTCTCTTGTTCCCAAAAACAAATTAAGATATTCCCTTTTATTCACTCTTGTTGAGTTCCCCTGTTCCCAGAGATCCTATTGCAGGTTCCCTTGGGTAATTGCAAAGATTCTAGAGGTTGCTTCTTACTCAAATCTAAACAACTACAGCGCTAGCGCAGTGCAAGATATTCGAACTCCACTTGGTAGATCATGATTGAAACTGATTTAATGACAGATCAAGTCCATAGACCTAGTTCACAATAGGTAGCGACTGACCAAGTAGTGAAAACCAGTAGATCGCGAGTAGTACAAGTAGATGTAGTAGCCGTAAGTTGGTTGGTTGGTTGGTTGGTGGTCTTTATTTCCTCACAAGATGTAGCAATCGTATAAGTAGTAGGTTCGAACTGTAAAGCGAGTTAAGAGTACGTCCACTTAGATAACGCATAAAAATACAAATCTAACGGAATAGAACAATCTCAATAAAGCTAACGAGACCATAGCGTGAAGCAGACGTGACAATTGTTACTTGAAACTAGTAAACTGAGGCGATAACAACTCTTGCCGTAACAAAGGAAGATATTAACAGCTATCTTGCAAATAGCTAAATTTAGCGTGAAGGAATCACAATTTGGCAATCATATGACAGTTGGACTAATAAAGCTAATAAAGCGATTTCAATAAAACCTAGATACTAAGTGAAACCTTTCATGTTAACAAAAAGACTAACAAATTGCAACTTACCAAATAAAAACTTATGTACTTTGGTTGTCGACTCGCCGGGTAGCAGAGAGATAGTGAAATACACTTGAAGGGGGTAACTTGGATCCTCTGATCGTAGCATGGTAGCGTTGTAACTTCACTTACAATCTCTGACTAAACTAAGTTGCGCTTCGTCTTTTATTCCCTATGCTATGTGAAAAAACTAGGGCGCCCACAATAAGGACTATTCCCTGGCGGCAAAACTTCTACAACAATTAGATACGTGTGAAACCACGATTCTATGAAAGCTTTGATTTTGAAATCACGTACCTGGCTGGAATAATAACTGATAATGAATCGGTAGCAAGTTTCATAGGAAACTGTTTAACGATAGGCATTTCAACAACTAACGCCTTGATACCCAGAAAAATTCTTTAATGTTCCCTAAAATTTCCTATCATAATCTAGTTTTTGATGGTCAGTTTTTTATACGTTTTACCTCGCCATTCATAGTAGAGATAATCATCCAGTCTCAACAAAACTCCTGTTTCGTCTCCTTGATGAATGTTGCATTGCCTCATGTTCATAAGCAGAAAGTTCTGTTGATTTTGTAAGAGTGACGACATCACTTGTCGTTTGAATTTCATCCTGAAGTAGAATCAGCTCTTCCAAAAGTTCCAAAACATCTTTATTATGCTTGTAGGATGTTAAGATACAGTACAAATAATGCTGTCTTCCTGGATGTATTTCTCAGGATCTTCCGGTCTCGAATAAAAATTTGGCCATCACTTTTTCTCATGCCAACTTTAACCTTCTCCTGTAGGCAGGCTAATACCAAGGTGTTTTCAGCAGCCGCCTTAAAGTTTGTCATCCTTAACACAAACTATCTGATTGGACGTATAAAAAATACTCTGTTACTTTTTTCTGTGGCATGTGCTGTATTGAATGATGGTTTCCTAACTTGGTAAAAACTATTGGCTGGACATCTGGTGGGTCCACTGCTTCAGTACAGATTAATAGGGAGAGTTGCTGGGTTGTGTTTGGTTGTCAAATTTCGCACAGTTTTTTCGGGAACACTCTGACCAGCAACAGCTAAAGCGAGGTCCCGGGAAGAGGGTACTGCCATATATGGGCTATATAAGTATGTGCCACTGTCAAGAAGTTTACTCTAGCATAGGGTATATAAATCAGAGCGTTTGGGTCTAGAATAGAGTATCATTTTTTACGAAACTACGGTAACCAGAAATTGCTTCTCAAAAATATATAAAAAATGAAATCAGCAAGTTTAAATTTTCAGGACTCAGCCTCAACAGCATTGATATCATGAAACGCTATTGGATATTATTAACTGTCAAAATCAGTTTCTGGAAAACAGCTAGTCTAGGATAGGAGTGATTTGAGGGGTTTACTCTAGTATAGGGTAGCAAAATACAGCTGAAACTAGCTCTGGTATAGGCTAAGGGTTCCAGGGTCCCAGTGGCACATCCCCACCCAGAAATTTCCAAAGTACCTCCCTCGGAAACGAGGTTAATTATTCAAATTCTACCGGCCGATCACAACATGAAATGGGAACATTTGGAGATCCGAGAAAGTGGGTAATTTGCATGATATACAGTGTAAAATCAAGAAAACATTGTTGATACAGGACTTGAAACCTACCCTAAATAAAAGCGTCGATAGTGAACAACTGTTTCGTTATAACTTCACACTGGATGTAGTTTATTTTGTTCATTGTAGTCTAGCTAGGTACCAATACCTCGCTTTAGTTTTAGTCTTTAAAATTTTGCTCATATTTTGTAACCGTTACTAACTCAGTCCACAACCTCAGTAACTTTATTAGCTTTGAAAAATAGAATGATACAGTAACTGCAGATTTTTTAAAAGTAGTAGCATACGCGGCTTAACCAGCCCCTAATGCGAATCAAGTTTTCTTTTAATGAACCAATCAAAGAACCCAATTTCAAACACGAGACCTATAAAATAGCCGACTTGATTTTTAATGACGATATATCTGGCAGTTCTCTTGTATCAATTCTATGACCAAATAAGGACATTAAACCTTGCACGCGTCAACTCCTAGTTGCTCGCATCAGCGTGATTCAAGACGGCACAATGACGTGGAAACCTTCCTGTTAGCTGCTAATAGCGTAACCGGTCCATGGTGCATTGCAACAGCAGCGTTATAAATATATAATTCTTGCTTGGATCCAGCTCCTTCATTTTATAACATGGCAGCAGACCTACTGAACTTCTAGCACTTCAAGACAGGACACTGTAATTATCTGCAATATCGATTTGTGTTGATTGTTGCCAAATTTTGTGCAATCTCCTTTTTTGATTGACATATCGGACGAGCCGAGGCGAAGGAAAATGGTAAGACCGGTCGCAGGCCTTTGCGTCTGGTGGGCAATTTCCTTTCTATGCCTCAGTCTCCTGTGTTTACTTGGTCCACCTCTGCAGAAGGTAGGACCAAGGCCTGCAGACTTGTTCTCAGGTATCACGGTTTCACTGCTTATCAGTGTGTCCGAGCCGATGTCGGGTCACTAAACCAGCACCCATCTATCAATCACTCACTCCGACTTACTGCGCCAACATCCCTCCTTGTCACTTGACTCTCTGATGACGGGGTGGGGGAAGGGGTTACAAAACATGATGATGCCTTAATGTGTCAGTGCAATGCTGTTAGCGAGTTCACTTGTACCAGTCAAAATATAACAACACACAATAACGTATGCATTAAGGTGTTTCTTGTAAGGTGTGTTTACAGCATGCTTTCTGCAGTTATTCACTTCCAAGAGAAGTTAGAGTTAGGCAGGCTTATATGCTGTATATGCTGTTCATTGTTAGTTGTAATCATTCCCTCAAGAAGCCTCAGATTGAGACGAAACACGTCTTCTTTAAAAAATAAAGAAATAAATAAAAAATTAAGAGTGAGATCGATATCTGCCACGAAACAGGTCACATGTTGCCTAATGGCCTTAAAAAACATTTTTTTATTTTTCTATTGTTGTATTGCCAGCCAAATCTTAAATTCTGCAATTAAATTAGATTTCTCAACACAAGCACGCCTCTAGTGTACAGAGCTCCTGTTTCAACATCTTCGTGTGCTCACAAGCTAAAATTGGCTAGCGTAGGAAATGAATGAATGAAACTTTATTTGACCACGGGCAATTCATCAGCTATTTAACAAAATATTAAAACTAAATCTACTCAACTATAACTATAAACTACAGTATATTAAAAAGCTGTTTTCCGTGAATGCTGTGCCTTATAGAGCTTTGCCGATTTCGCGTTTAAACGACCTGAGGGATTCCGCGCATCTAGCCTCATAAGGAAGGCGATTCCACAGTGTGGTGTCATTATAACTAAAGCTATTTTTGAAATAATTTGTGCGTAACAATCTAACATTCAGTTTGTTCTCGGAGTCCCTTAAATTGTAGCTTGTATTTCGTTCAAAAAACCTGTGGTTGCAGCGCACTAAATCCCTCAACCATGTGGCATATGACCACGATTCCTATACATTATTGGGTGTAACGCGAGTTACATTTGTAGGGTCAGTATGAAACGAGAAGTGATAAGTATAACAATATAAAGTCAAACCGATGTCTAAACTAACTTGAATTCCCAACTGAAAGAAAAAATCAGCACTCCATATTTTTTCCATAGGAGGAGACTGGTGATGAATGCATAGACTCGTAGAAATCTATGAAAATTTCTAGGCCAAATTGGGCTTCACAAAACGGGAGCCAGTTGACGCACTAGTTGTGGTCAGTCAAGTTGTAATGCGGTCCTTGAACTGGATTGAGTTGTGATAGTAGAGTAGAGTTGTGATAATGGAGTCGAGTTGTGGTGGTAGAATATTGTTGTGTTGGTGGAGTCGAGTTAAGTGGAGATTTGATGATATGGTAGAGTATTTAAGAAATAGAAAACATGTACCGTGTTTCTATCGAGTTATACAAACACGAGTGGAAGTTTGGGAGAACGAGAAATGCTGTGGGAACACGAGCCGCAGGCGAGTGTTTCCACAGCTTTTTCGAGTTCTCCCAAACTTTCACGAGTGTTTGTATAACTCGATAGAAACACAAAGTACATGTTTTCTATTTCTTTTAGAAAACACCACGACGAGAAAAAGGAAAACAACTTGTTAGCTTTGGATATCAAAATGTAAATTCTCTTTGCTCGCGCCATCACTACGTCAACAAGCGCGCGCTAGTTTTGTGTCTCCATCGAGTTATACAAACACGATTTTTAACCAATCAGCGCGCGTACTTTCTTAGGACTGTTTTCTAAATAGTTGTGATGGTGGGGTTGAGTTAAGTTGATTTGTGATATAGTTGTGTTGGTGGAGTCGAGTTGAGTCGAGTTGAGTCAAGTTGTGATGGTAGAGTATAGTTGTGTTGACAGAGTGGAGTTGGGTCGAGTTATGATGGTAGAGTATAGTTGTGATGGTGGAGTCGAGTTGAGTCGAGTTTTGATGGTAGAGTATAGTTGGGTTGGCCAACGCGAGTTGACTTAGGTTGTGATGGTAGAGTATAGTTTTGTTGATGGAGTTGATTTGAGTCGAGATGTGATGGTAGAGTATACTTGTGATGGTGGAGTCGAGTTGAGTCGAGTTGTGATGGTAGAGTATAGTTGTGTTGGAGGAGTCGAGTTGTGATGGTACAGTGTAGAGTATAGTTGTGTTTGTGGAGTCGAGTTAAGTCGAGTTGTGATAGTAGAGTGCAGTTGTGATGGTGGAGTCAAGTTGAGTTGAGTGGTGATATCATTGTGTTGGTGGAGTCGAGTTGAGTCAAGTAGTGATGGTAGAGTAAAGTTGTGATGGTGGAGTCGAGTTGAGTTGAGTTGAATTGTGATGGTAGAGTACAGTTGCGATGGTGAAGTGTAGTTGAGTTGAGTTGTGATATAGTTGTGTTGGCAGAGTCGAATCGAGTCGAGTCGAGTTGAGTTGTGATGGTAGAGTACAGTTGCGATGATGGAGTCTAGTTGAGTTGAGTTGTGAAATAGTTGTGTTGGCAGAGTCGAGTTCAGTTGAGTTGTTATGGTAGAGTATAGTTTTGTTGGTGGAGTCGAGTTGTGATGGTAGAGTATAGTTGTGATGGTGGAGTCTAGTTGAGTCGAGTTGCGATGAAAGAATAAAGTTGTGATGGTGGAGTCGAGTTGAGTTGTGATGATTAAGTACAGTTTTGTTGGTGAGGTCAAGATGTGATGGTAGAGTATATAGTTGTGACGGTGGAGTCGAGTGGAGTCGAGTTGTAATGGTAGAGTATATGGTTGCGATGGTGGAGTCAAGTTGTGATGGTGGAGTATAGTTGTGTTAGTGGAGTGGAGTTGAGTCAAATGTGATGGTAGAGTATAGTTTTGTTGGTAGAGTTGAGTGGAGTTGAGTCGAGATGTGATGGTAGAGTGAAGTTGTGTTGGTGCAATGGAGCTGTAATGTTAAGATGTAGTTGTGACGGCAGAGGAGAGTGGAGTTAAAGTTGTTGTTATGGTAGAGTAGAGAATTTGTAAGGTACAACAGACTAATAGTGCTCTTTGTAGAAATGGACTTTGACCTATCCTTTAGCAGGTCGAGTTAGTTGAGGGCAAAAAACTCCACTGGGAATACCCTATCCAATTTTGGGACACATTTGCCAAGACCTGTCACGGAAACGCTTAGCAGTTTGGATGATCAGCAACTTGTATTTATGAAGGTCAAGCCAGCGGGAAGGAAACGAGTTGCAAAGCACCAAGCAAAAAATTGAGAAAGCCTCTACCCAGGTAACAATGTCCGTTATTTCCACAACGCGCTTCTTCTTCTCCACTAATAACTTTCCCTCCAAGTAAGCCTGCGGTTGCGTGTCCTGGGCTTTGATGTTGTCTGACAAAAGGTCAGCCAGTTCGATAAACTGTCCTCCTGTGATTTTTACCACCAACTTATGAGGGATGGGAGAATACCCCGGGCCAACAGGAAAATCCGATCCGAGAGTGGGCGGCATCGAAGAAAACGTTGTGGCGCCAAGAGAGCCCCCCAACGATAATGGCGGAAAAGTGGAAGATGTGACGGGGGATAGCGAGGACACCACGGCAGGTGAACTTAGGGTGCTGTATGTAGGAATAAACGAAGGAACTACTTGTCCAAACGTACCTGACTGAGGAAGAGACTGGCCCGGAACAGTGGCGGGCGGAACAACGGCGGGCGAAGCTGGAGGCACCAATGGAACCGAACTGGAGGACGTGTTTTGCACCGCGTGCTCCCGAAGAGATGACAGCAGCGCCGGTAAGGAGTCGGCCAAAGCCTGTGAAATCGCCAGAGAAAGGGCATTGTTATCCGGCAAACTGACACTCTGGGACGAAGCCGAGGTGACGATCGAGGCGGAAGCCGACGTTGAAGAAGTCGAGCTGTCGTTGGAGCTGGACGGCGAAGCAGTTGACGGGGTAACGGTCGATAAGCTGTTGTTTGTTGTCCGCATCGTACGCTTTGCCAAGACAAACGCAGAAACAACGAGCAACGCGAGCTGCTCACACACTAACACACGCTGACAACGGAGTTGAAACGGGGCAAACTGTTGCTGACAAGCCAGCAGCGTGAGCTGCTCCCAGACAACTGCTGACACAACGAGCAACGCGAGCTGCTCACACACCGCTAACACAACGAGCAACACGAGCTGCTCACACACCGCTACCACACGCTGAAACGAAGCTGGAACGCAGGCAAACCGTTGCTAACAAGCTAGCAGCGTGAGCTGCTCCAAGACAACCGCTAAAATTGCTAAAACAGCCCGAGAAAACGAGCAACACGAGCTGCTCACACTCTGCTAACGAAAATACTAACACGCACTGAAATGAAGCTGGAACCAACCATGTGAGCCTGCACTTGAACATGCGACCGCTGACCAGGAGGTTGCACGCTTAGCTCGTGGCGGTTAACTTTGTTAAATATAATTTAACTAAATGAAATTTCCCCATAAACTGTGTTGTTAAACATTGTGTATGGATAGCTAGAGCCATCAGATTATCTGTATTTGTGTACAATCTGTCATATACCAGCTGTGCAATTAAAATTATTTGAAGCTGGCTTGGTGGCAGAGATTGTTAAGTTAAACTTCGTTGTGTAAGTGTGTTGATTTTGCTTATGGCCATGATTAAGGTAGTTCTGGTGGTGTAGATGGTAGTTGTTCTAGTAGTGGCCAGTGCAGATAGAAGTGGTACTATACTTCTGCTTGTTTTAGTGAAAGTGAAAGTACAGTGCAATAAGGCATTGCTAGTGTAAGTGATACTGGTGGTGGTGTTTGGTTCCCGTCTTTGACTTTACACTTTGGTTGTTTATTATATTATTTTCAGCTTTGTTCTTGTTGGATGAATGGCAACTTTTAAAGTATATTGCTCAGGAGTTCAAATTAAAACAGTAAACTCTTTCTCCCTAAAAGGCTGTTTTTATATGCTTATGTATCTACATATGTCTCACACTAATGAGTGTTATTCTTTTCAGATATAACTGGCCACTGTACATGCCTTCCTGGAACATTTCTAATTCCTTTATGATTGTTCAGGGGATTATCAGATAAGGTACATGTAATTAGTTTGCCATAACATATATAACCCTCACATACCTACTTAAGAACACTGTAACTGCTTTCCCTGGCCCATCTTACAAATGAAAGGCCGCGAGCAAGAACGTCCCCTAGATTTTTTGGCCATTTTCAAAGTGCTCAAAAGTAGCTGAATTTTGGCATGTGGGCTTTGTTTTACCTGAGAAACATTGCTCTGAAGTTTGTTTCGCAGGGTCTCTCTTCGTTGTCTACTAGAAATAACGTATGCAAAACTGACTCAGTTTTCCAAGCGGCATCTTTTGGAGATCTATTGTTAAACAAAAAACAAAAGAAATCTTTTGTTTGGCTAAAGCATGATGTCACTATAACGCAATGATTTCGCACTGCTGCTCCGTTAGCTCAAGTGGATAAGCGCTGAACGAAGCTGATTCGTATTTGTTTTGTCGTGACATTCGAGGTCGGTGATATCTTTTTTTCGTTCTGTTTTTCTTTTTCTTTCAAAAACCTTCTCCGTGTCTTTGTAATTTAATTGCCGTTTTTACTGGTAGGGATCTGGGATGACATATTTTTTAACTGCCATTGTCAGTGACTTACGTTTTTGGCGCGCAAAGCGATAACACAAAGTCGGAGCTGGCTTACCTGTTTATTACGCAGAGTTTGCTCATTATTTCCACTGATATTCAACGCTTTTTCAAGGAATATTTGCACCCGCCTGGTAGGAGATTTGATATCATTAAGCCTTTGACCCTCTATCAAAGTCACTAGCACGCCTCAAAGAAGCTAGGTGTGTTCTTGTTCCAAGATCAGGGTTTAAGTCTGCCATGAGCTTAGCCATTGAGGAACAAGTGAGCCAGGCGGTAAAGTCTAGAAACGCTTCTTCATCCAAAACAAAGCATCCGTCGTATTTGCCAAACTTCGGCGTGTGTCAGTTTTGGAAATTAGAACTGCTTTCTAGACTCTTATTATTTTCTTGAAATTAGCCGCCTCACTATCCTTCGCTCCAAAAATTTCTGGGATATCCCATAATAATCTTTCATACGTAAAGCGCCGTGACCATCGTGTGCGCAACTTATAGCACTTGTTAGCTTGACTCAGACACGGCCGGGAACTGGCGAGAAAGGCCAGGCAGCAAAGTCGTTGCATTTGACCTGTGCTTCGAAGACCTTCGAAGTTTCTAAGCCAAAGAGAAATCGCAGGTCGGTTATATTCGCAAGCAAGCGTTCCGTGTGTGTGTATCGTGGTTTTCGAAGCAGATGATTACTTTGAATTGTGATAGAATCGAGCCCGCCGCGGAGAAAAAAAGACTAAGAACGCCTGATCGCAGGTTTAACTATAGGAAGACTATAGGAAGAAGAAAACTTCAGCTCAAATGTAAGTTTTGCTTTGTGTATTTCAGCGTTCCTTTGCTGATGAATTTTCCGTTTCATGTGCTATTTTCGGCATGAGCAGCTTGTTAGCTTAAGGCTTTCTCTT
>JAHPZR010020347.1:0-12500 GCA_019787425.1 Platygyra sinensis | reverse complement strand
CGTGTATTATGGGATTAACAACACAAGACCCATATATTCAGAAAGAGCGCACCGAGCTTTACAAAATCCGTTTCGTGTTAATTGGGCCAATATTGAAACAAGATACAGCTATTGAAAAACTTCAAAATTTGCAAAATGTATGGATTTCCGGACAAGTGTCCGGCAATCCATACATTTGTTTGTAAATTTTGAAGTTTTTGAATGGCTGTATTGTGTTCAATATTAGGGAGTTTTATCAATGACGACGGCCACGGCGGGGACGAAGCCTTATAAAAAATGTATTTATATTTTACCTTCGAATGTCGCAGCCGTGTAAATCTGTTCAGTACGCTTATCGGTCTTAAAACTTGCTCAGGCTAAACATGCACCGACAGCGTTCAATTCCAAAAAAAGATACAAAAAATTAGCCATTGCGGTTCGTGTTGTTCAAAATAGGTGGAAGTTAATCGTTTCACGTTGTTGTTTTGTAGAGGACGGCAAAGAAATGTATCAAGATTCAAAACGCACGTGCACAGCTATCAGTCTGCTCATTAAACCTTTTGTTTGGTGACGCTCTCGTCACCGTCGTCGTCGTGGTTTGCTAAAACTCCCTATTGGCCCAATTACCACCGTTTTCGTTGATACGCGATCTTGGAAAACAAAACACCCGCGGAAACGTTTCCAAAATTTCCGTCAGTCTTGGGTGTTATCGACAGATCGGATCGAAATCCACCAATCACAGCCACTAGTGTGACCTTCGGACCTTCTTTACGTCATGCTAGCGGGCTGTGACTGGTGGATTTCGATCCGATCTGTCAATAACATGACGGAAATTTTGGAAACGTTTCCGCGGGTGTTTTACATTGGAAAGTCGCGTATCAACGAAAACGTAGGTAACACCAAACTTAATTTTGTAAAGCTCGGTGTACTCTTTCTGAATATATGGGTCTTGTGTTGTTAATCCCATAATACACGGACTCATACCCAGGCCCTCACGGTATGAAATCCGGCAATTGTCTGCGCGGATAAAGTCTTAACCACCTAATCAAAAAGAAGTTTTATTCCTCAGAAAGCATCAGGGACAAATTAGAGCAGATGAAAAGTGAAATTGAGAGCAACATCAGAGGTGAAATGAAAGAAATGAAGGAAAGACTGGACACCTTGACCGCCTCATTGGAAGAGAACAGAGACGAAGGTCAGTTGTGACTTCAAAACATAAACAAAAGTTTAAAATTACTCACGAAGAAAATTGTACCCTAGCGCGTCAAAACATGGCATGGAACATATCGTGTTTTGGACGTTGTAAGTTTCCCTTTGGCAGTTTAGAGATGAGTTGTTAGTCGTGTTTGTAGTCCGCGATAAAACCAAGCGATAAGTGGGAATAAGACATTGTATGGATCTCAACCAAAGAATTATCACCTTTTTAATCACCAGAAGGAATTAGAGATGACCTCAATGACTTGAAAAGTGAAATAGAAACTATCAGTGGCAAGCTGGACGCTTTGACAGTATCAACACAAGAAACAAAGGACGAAGGTAAGTTGCCAGACCTAACAAAACAACGCCCTACCGAAACGGTCAACTGAAATTTCACTAAGATGTATTCTAATTGAACAACAGCACCATTTTCTTGTGTGTATGGTTTTTTTTTTTTTAATAATTGTGAATGCTACTTTTTAGCAACTCAGCATTTGAGTGGAACAACGAATTTAGTCGGTCACTAATGTTTGTGCTAATACTGTGAAATCCCACCTTAAAATCCTAGGCTTATAAAACTTCGTGAGGGGTTTTGGGTGGGCTTATATGCAGGGGAAGGGGGTTACATCCGGGGGTGGGCATATAAGCGGAATAAAACATGGTTCAGAACGACGAGATAAAACGTATCTGAGAAACTAATTAAAGTTAACTTGCCTTTACATTTAGAGCTATTGCCATATTACCCTGTTAACCTATCACTTCCAATTAAAAATTTTGATCTTTGTAGGGAAACGCAAAAGGAACACACTTGTACATTAGATGGGCTTATATCCTCTGGGGGTCATACCCGGAATAATATCTTTGTTAGCAAATAGAAGGACTTATATTCAGGGTGGGGGGCTTATAACCGGGGAGCTTTAACGTGAGATTTTACAATATTGTGGTTAAGGTAAAACAGGAACGATTTAATAAATGATCTCAAGATGGGGTAAATGTTGATCCTCAGAAAAACTGAAAGACAAGTTTGAGCAGATGAAAGATGAAATGGTTAATCTCAGGGAAAGGTTGGAGAACATGCTGGAGAACTTGAGAATACAAAGTGGAGAAGGCGAAGAAAAAGGTTGGTTATAGAGAGTTTTCTGTAATGAATAAAACTCCGCCTGACTGGGCGACAACCCAGACGGAAGTCAATGTGGCTCGACAACATCAAGGGCAGCCACTCGGACAGCTCTGTTAAATCGATGGTGACTCAGCAAGTGATCCTACTGATGGTTAGTAGAGAGAAGCTCTCATTTTCCAATGGACTGCACGTGTGAAAATATAATATGTTCTATCTCATTGTAAACTACGGGGATACTGTTTATCGCTTGTGTAGAGGATAATAGATGGGTGCCGTGGATATGGAATTTCTCTTGGAGTGTTCCACTTGAGATTAAGTTAAACACGAGAAGAGAAATTCCATATCTACTAGCAGCCATGTATTATTCTGTGACGACCTTTTAGACGATTTTCAGAAAATTACCTAACACTTTCCGAAGATTCTCTAAAAGTTGTCTTGAGGCCAGACAATCGTTTGCAAACATTTAAGAAAATTTCTGAAGATTTCCGAAGATAAACTGAATATTTTTGAGGAAGAAACCCTAATGTTTTGATCATACAGTAAACACATCTAAGTACTTTTCAAGGGAGTATGTAAGAATGGAAATGCTGATCTTTTAGTAACCGTGGCGACACCAATATCCCCACACGTGAAAGATAACAATAGTATCTTCAGTGCGCGCGATGAAGATATGATTTTTGGTAAGAGGAAAAATCCCTGTATTTTACTGGTGTTTATATAATAAATACAAATCAACCTGGTTCATATTATCTTACTTTTATTTAACTTATTTTAGATGCAGGTCCACATCAGCCTTGTGCTGCCATTATAACTTAACCTGCTTTACCAAATAAAAGTATGTATTTTACTTGTAGATCCTTTTGATCCATCTGAGCTAATTGAGGGAATTCGCCAACTGTACAAAACGCGCGAGGGATGGCTGTCACCGTTTCCTTGGTGTGAGGAGTTTCACTTTCAGCTTAATGATATTTATACGAGGCTGAAAGTGATAGGCAAGAAGAAAACAAGAGGAATAGCCACTGACAAAGTCGTTAACATGTCGGCTATCTTCAAACCACATGAAGAATGTCCACAGCCAAGAACAGTACTGATTGAGGGGAAGCCTGGTATGGGAAAGACAACGTACTGCAAGAAGCTTCTTTACGACTGGGCTACAGGAAAGCCAGCAGCAGACGGTTGTTTTCAACAATTCGAAACCGTGTTGTTACTGAAATGTCGAGATATCAAGTCTGACTTTTGGGAGGCCATTGATGATCAACTTTTGCCCCGAGATATCCAAGAAGACATCAGAGAGAAATTCTTCACGTTTATTCGCCACAATCAGTCAAGCGTTTTGCTGGTACTAGATGGGCTGGATGAGTTACCCCCCGGTAAACTGCCAGAGTTTTCAGAAATAATTCAGGGAAGAGTACTACCAAAATGTCACTTAGTTGCAACATCGCGCCACGAGGCCGGAATGAAGGTGAGAAGATACTGTGACACCATATTAGAGATTCAAGGATTTACTGAAGAGGATGCACGAAAGTTCATCCACAAGTATTTCAAAAACATGGAGGACCTTGCTCAAAAGTTGCTGATCAAGCTGAGCGATGATGAAAGCTTACAAGACATGACGGCAAATCCTTTAAACACTGCACTTCTTTGTCTGTTGTGTGAAGAATGTCAGGGCATTTTTCCAGAAAGTAGTACTCAACTGTACGAAGATATAATAGAGTGTGTTCTGAGAAGATTCAGGAGAAAGAAGGATTAGCAGAAACCAGTGAGAAACTGACTGAACTATACAAAACGGAACTAAAATTGCTTGGCCAAATAGCTTTGAATGGTTTGCACGAAGGCAACTTGGACTTTGACGAACATGAACTTAGAAATCATAATGTTGAATTATCTGGATTTGGATTTCTGTCAGTGCAGCCCGGAGGCAGCAAATTGAGACCATGTCGTCGTTACGCGTTCCTACATAAAAGTTTCCAAGAAATTTTTGCCGCCTATTATCTTTGCTGTGACGCTTCTCAATCAAGAAATTACTCCCGAAAGCTTGGTTTCTGACGCGA
The DNA here is from genome assembly GCA_019787425.1 of Platygyra sinensis. NCBI lineage: Eukaryota > Metazoa > Cnidaria > Anthozoa > Scleractinia > Merulinidae > Platygyra > Platygyra sinensis. The sequence continues at coordinate 8,153 of JAHPZR010020347.1, read as the reverse complement.
GCTATTTCAATGAGCTGAAACAGGTGCTTTTGTTTTCATGTGGCATTCTAGCAGTCCAGTGCCAAGAAACAGCTGTAAATCTTATGACAAACATAACAGCACAAGTCAATACATTTGGCGAGAAATTTGTGCCTATTGCATTAGAATGCATTGCCGAAAGCAAAAGAGAACAAAGTAATGTTCATGTAAAGCTGGCTCGTGTTTTTGGCTCAGATCTTAAACTTCAAAATGCTGAGGTCAAATACACAACATTAGGAAAAGTTCATATTGCTTCTCTTGCTGAAGCAATGAAAGTCAACACAACACTGACACAGCTGGATCTGCGTTCGTAATAACATTGGTGCTGCTGGCGCTGCTTCCCTTGCTGAGGCAATGAAAGTCAACACAACACTGGCACAGCTGGATCTGGATCGAATAACATTGGTGCTGCTGGCGCTGCTTCCCTTGCTGAGGCAATGAAAGTCAACACAACACTGGCACAGCTGGATCTGCAATGGAATAACATTGGTGCTGCTGGCGCTGCTTCCCTTGCTGAGGCAATGAAAGTCAACACAACACTGACACAGCTGGATCTGGATCAATAACATTGGTGCTGCTGGCGCTGCTTCCCTTGCTGAGGCAATGAAAGTCAACACAACACTGACACAGCTGGATCTGTGTGTAATAACATTGGTGCTGCTGGCGCTGCTCCCTTGCTGAGGCAATGAAATTCAACACAACACTGACACAGCTGGCTCTGCATTTCAAGTAAGCATTGGTGATGCTGGCGCTGCTTCCCTTGCTGAGGCAATGAAAGTCAACACAACACTGACACAGCTGTATCTGCCTTCGAATAACATTGGTGCTGATGGCGCTGCTTCCCTTGCTGAGGCAATGAAAGTCAACACAACACTGACACAAGCTGGCTCTGAGGCATAATAGATTGGTGCTGCTGGCGCTGCTTCCCTTGCTGAGGCAATGAAAGTCAACACAACACTGACACGGCTGGATCTGTGTAAGAATACATTGGTGATGCTGGCGCTGCTTCCCTTGCTGAGGCAATGAAAGTCAACACAACACTGACACAGCTGAATCTGATTGCTAATAACATTGGTGCTGCTGGCGCTGCTTTCCTTGCTGAGGCAATGAAAGTCAACACAACACTGACACAGCTGGATCTGGACGAAATAACATTGGTGATGCTGGCGCTGCTTCCCTTGCTGAGGCAATGAAAGTCAACACAACACTGACACAGCTGAATCTGGTCGATAATAGCATTGGTGATGCTGGCGCTGCTTCCCTTGCTGAGGCAATGAAAGTCAACACAACACTGACACAGCTGGATCTGTTCGTATAATAGCATTGGTGCTGCTGGCGCTGCTTCCCTTGCTGAGGCAATGAAAGTCAACACAACACTGACACAGCTGAATGTGGCAAGCAATAACATTGGTGCTGCTGGCGCTGCTTCCCTTGCTGAGGCAATGAAAGTCAACACAACACTGACACAGCTGAATCTGGGCGTAATAACATTGGTGATGCTGGCGCTGCTTCCCTTGCTGAGGCAATGAAAGTCAACACAACACTGACACAGCTGGGTCTGAGAAGTAATAAGATTGGTGCTGCTGGCGCTGCTTCCCTTGCTGAGGCAATGAAAGTCAACACAACACTGACACAGCTGGATCTGCATTCGAATAACATTGGTGCTGCTGGCGCTGCTTCCCTTGCTGAGGCAATGAAAGTCAACACAACACTGACACAGCTGGGTCTGAGGATTAATAAGATTGGTGCTGCTGGCGCTGCTTTAGCCTGCGAACAGGCTCCCAGCGAGGTCGGAAAAAAAAAAATTCGGCGAGCGAGTGGAAGTCGGAGCATCGTGACTCGGTGAGCGAAGCGAGTGGGACGCGGGGGAGCCTGTAGACATTGTTTTTAATGTACCGTTCCGCCCCTTGGTGATTAGCCTGTTACATATCTGTCAAGGAGGTAATTAAACCTGTCAAAATTGATGGGTTTCCCCGCGCTGATGAATGGGTTTTTATAACAATCTACCTTAATGATGGTAAATAAAGTAGACAGGCCAAACACGACTCTTACGAGAAAAGGAGAAAACAAGAGCCGTTAGTGCTAGGCGGCAAATTTTACAGTCAAACTAAGTGAAGCGTACCCCTCAAGTTGCATTAATGAACTGATTATCCGCTAGTCGTTTCAAGAATGCTATAATGAACTGATTATTCGAATATTGAACTCGCTCGTTCGATCCAAGGATACGGCTAACGGGTTCCGTTTTCGAAATATCATTTCACTATTGTATTCTAGAAAAGACTAGTAGGTTTGAAACCTACTAGTCGCAACAGTGAACAAAATACACTAACACATGGCAAATTATAGAGGTGTCAAACTCAACGAAGCAACACGCAGATAACAGCGGAAATCATGCAGACCTATGACTTCTTAAAATTTGCCGCCTAACGCGATTTTACGGCTCTAGTTTTTCTTCTTATAACACAATACGAAATGCCTTTCATAAACAAGAGTGAAGCGACAAAAAGGTCGAAAGACCGAAAAATAAACGGCAGATCTACAAATGGCACGAACCGTAGGAGTCGTGTTTGGCCTGTCTATTTTATTTACCATCATAGACGCGGCAGCAATTGAAAAATTAGGCTCTTCCCGAAACCAGTCGGTAGAATTCCGAAAACATCGCGCTTCTACGCCACAGTTTCCAGGCATAGCTTCTGCTCACGTTTCAAACCAGAGATATGACGAGCTAGCTGCTTCAAATTCGCCGTCAGTGAATTGTGAGTCTGTGATTGCACGAGGAAGCCTCGGCAAGAATTATGCTAATTTACAAGCAGTTGTCAAGATCTGTCAATTTTTTATCTCAGAGCTGTCAACAGTCATTGATTCAACCAATCAGATCTTGATACCAGGAGCTGGTATCACGGAACGGCGGCATCAATGGAATGTCTACAGGCTCCCCTGCGCACTCCCTCCTCACCAGACCGCCCTCGGCTCGTCCCGCTCGCCCTAGATTATACTCGACTATCTCGCCCTAAACCCAACCGAATCGGGAGCCTGTTCGCAGGCTAGCGCTGCTTCCCTTGCTGAGGCAATGAAAGTCAACACAACAATGACACAGCTGGATCTGTGGCGTAATAACATTGGTGATGCTGGCGGACGCGGACGACCACTATCTATCCGGGTATTTTCCTACGACGGGCACTAGGGGCTGATAGTGTCTCATCGAGGATAAACACTATCGCGTCATGTGATCAATTTAAACCACTAATCCGAGAAAATTTAGTGGTGAACTATAATCTTTGAGAGTGAGTAGCGTAGCATTGTGCTCGATGCATCTAAAACCAAGTTGTTGCGTCTCAACACTTAAACTAAACAAAAAGCCGTCAAGCATTAACCTCTAAATTAGCGTGGCAAAACGTCGTCATTGCATCTATAGAAGAGCGCTTTTTTGATAGCAAATCAAAGAGGAATGATTTCTTCAATTTTTGTATATTGAATAAGAGGAACTTATTTTTGAAGTTAATTTTGTTTTGATTAAAGCACTAATAGAACCTTAACAGAGAAAAATATCCCTAAACAATATATCTACCAGCGGGATTGCCTCATGTCTGCGCGACACAGTGACATCTTTCTTTCATCGCGTTATCCAAGACAAAGAAACTAGACCTACCATATGTCAGTTTACTCAGTTGATATGGCGCAAGTCAGGAAAAAAATGCGTCACTTTTCTGCCGCTGAATCGAAAGCACTTTCAACTTCTCGCAGGCTCCGGGTCGCAGGCTAAGAAAAGAAAGAGACTGCTCGCAGTCTGGGTTAAAGTCTCTTGGCTCGTAATACCGTACCCTGTTTAGGACAGGCTCTAACCTGTTTAGGACAGAAGCAAGTCGAATAGCCCTTTTCACGGTTAGTTTTTCTCATTTGCATTACAATGTAATCCAACGTGGATGCGAGGCAATTTCGGGCTAAAACTGCAAAACAGCCCGAAATTGCCTCGCATACATGCTAAATTTTATTGTAATGCAAATGAGCAAAGGTAACCGTGAAAAGGGCTATTGTATACCCTGTTTAGGACAGCGAGGCCAAAAAACCATACCCTATCCAGCGGCACGTCCCCGTATAGCCCAAATAAGGGAGTACCCCCCCCCCCCCCCCCGGGCAGCGAGCTAAGTATAGTTAACCACAGTTCACGGTAAACAGTATCGCAGCTAAAATGTGTCTCTGACACTATATCAAGCTGATTTAAGAATCACCAATCACAGAAGAAATCTCCACCGTCATTTACGCTCCTTTTTCCCTGCTAACAGTGGCTCTTTTCCTGGTGTTTGCTGACGGGAGAAAAGAAACCTCTGCCATGGATCGAAAATGACTACATTGACTATGCTCCCCGGCTTAGCGACCGAGCCATCATACGAAATGTTCGTTACACGTGACGGAAATAAAACCTTTCACTCAAACAGGAAACATCGGAAAACCGAGATTAGGCCGAGCGATTAGGCTTACCAGCTCACTTGACTACGCACGGTTATTTCTCCAGAGCAATTCCAATCAACCGATCGTCCATCGTTAAAAAGAACTACTTGGATCGGATGTTTTCCAAGGGTTCCAGACTGCAGTAAAGCACTTCGGCTTCGAGCTCCTTCAGTGAATCGTCGTTGTCGAATATTCTCCCTCGCAGCCGTTTTTAGTCTCGTCACGCAACGCGAAGGAGCGTTGGGTGACGAGACTAAAAACGGCTGCGAGGGAGACTATTGTCGAACGGCTCCCGCTAATTTCAACAACTTTCAGCTTGAGCCTTTGGCAGGACTCAGGTTGGTCAGATATGAGTGCGTTTAGCGGTGAAACAACCACAACAAGTGGGTTACATGGCAGAATTTTCACCTTTCGTGCAACAAGCACAGCAGTGTGGTAGATATTAAAGAGTTTTATCATCGGTCGCCAAGCACGCAAACGTGTCTCGCTGGTTTAAAAATGAAACTGGGCCTTGAACTGCTCGTCACTCAATTTTTGTTTTATCTTTCCATCGTCGAGATAATCCAAAACGAAAGAAAAGCAAACTTTGTGACTCTTTGCGATCGAAATCTTTCGAGCAAACGAGCGCGCTGTTTATGTGGGCTCAATAAATCACAGCGGAATTAATGTAAAGAAATGCGCGAGACGCCACGGGCTCAAGTTGCAGTCAGCGAACATCGCGAGGAACGTGCGTTCTAATGCAGCTGTCCAAGATCGTGGACGGCGGTTAAATCAAAGCCATTTTCGATCCATGGCAGAGGTCTCTTTTCTCCCGTCAGCGAACGCTAGGAAAAGAGCCTCTGCTAGCAGGGAACGCTCCTTTCATTCCTGAAACTCGAATCAAATGACCTCTAGGTTGACCGCAACCGCAAGTTTTCCGAGGGTATTTTTTCAACTCCTGTAATTTTCAAGGCAACGTCCAAGCTTTTCGGCTCACAGGGCTGCTCCGATGACAAAATTGACTTGATTTTTCCAGCATTTTCTTCAAGATTTGTAGATTTCGCAGTTCAATTCTGCTTTCGCTGTAAGTTTTCATTCCACAAGAAGCGACGCTCAAGTCAGGTTTGACAGTGGCGTGATTTTTCTCGACCAATCACAATTCTTTGCTACGCACAGTAACCAATGAAATTGCTTCACTTTGTAAAGATCATAGATCACACCAACTGGCTTTTTTTTTCGTGTTCGCCAAAGTGAGCAAAGGCGGGGCAAAGGCCGGCTTTCGCGTTATTTTTTGAAATATTTTGAAATAAAAAAGGCTTTTCGTTATTATATAATACAAATAGATTCCATGTTGCCATGCGTCTGTTCAGTAATAGATCACAGAAGGCGTCAAAATGTGGTAAGAACATCAGTGACACACTCGGCTACGCCTCGTGTGCCACTTTTTTTTCTTATCACATTTTGACGTCATCTGTGATCTATTACTAAACAGACGCACGGCAACATGGAATCTTTTGTTAAATAGAAACACGAGTGGAAGTTTGGGAGAACGAGAAATGCTGTGGGAACACGAGCCGTAGGCAAGTATTCCCACAGCTTTTTCGAGTTCTGAGAAGATGTTTTCAATTTCTTTTAGAAAACGTGACGAAAGGAAACAACTTCTTTACTTTGATCATGAAAATGTTAATTCTCTTTGTTCGTGCCATCATTACGTCAACAGCTTGTGCCAGTTCTGTGTTTCTATCGCAGCTTTTACGAGTTCTCCCAAACTTTCATGAGTGTTTCTATTAAACAGTTAGATTATGAGCTAGAGATTTCTTTCACGCACAGAAATCGAGAGCGATTAATCTTATTGTCAGTTTAGTATAAATCTACAAGTCGTTCAAAACTTTATCTAAATCATCTTCAGATACTTCGAAAACGCCCAGAGGGCGTCATTTTGTTAACAAGAGCACAATGCTACGCTACTCACTCTCAAAGATTATAGTTCACCACTAAATTTTCTCGGATTAGTGGTTTAAATTGATCACATGACGCGATAGTGTTTATCCTCGATGAGACACTATCAGCCCCTAGTGCCCGTCGTAGGAAAATACCCGGATAGATAGTGGTCGTCCGCGTCCGCCAGCATCACCAATGTTATTACGCCACAGATCCAGCTGTGTCATTGTTGTGTTGACTTTCATTGCCTCAGCAAGGGAAGCAGCGCTAGCCTGCGAACAGGCTCCCGATTCGGTTGGGTTTAGGGCGAGATAGTCGAGTATAATCTAGGGCGAGCGGGACGAGCCGAGGGCGGTCTGGTGAGGAGGGAGTGCGCAGGGGAGCCTGTAGACATTCCATTGATGCCGCCGTTCCGTGATACCAGCTCCTGGTATCAAGATCTGATTGGTTGAATCAATGACTGTTGACAGCTCTGAGATAAAAAATTGACAGATCTTGACAACTGCTTGTAAATTAGCATAATTCTTGCCGAGGCTTCCTCGTGCAATCACAGACTCACAATTCACTGACGGCGAATTTGAAGCAGCTAGCTCGTCATATCTCTGGTTTGAAACGTGAGCAGAAGCTATGCCTGGAAACTGTGGCGTAGAAGCGCGATGTTTTCGGAATTCTACCGACTGGTTTCGGGAAGAGCCTAATTTTTCAATTGCTGCCGCGTCTATGATGGTAAATAAAATAGACAGGCCAAACACGACTCCTACGGTTCGTGCCATTTGTAGATCTGCCGTTTATTTTTCGGTCTTTCGACCTTTTTGTCGCTTCACTCTTGTTTATGAAAGGCATTTCGTATTGTGTTATAAGAAGAAAAACTAGAGCCGTAAAATCGCGTTAGGCGGCAAATTTTAAGAAGTCATAGGTCTGCATGATTTCCGCTGTTATCTGCGTGTTGCTTCGTTGAGTTTGACACCTCTATAATTTGCCATGTGTTAGTGTATTTTGTTCACTGTTGCGACTAGTAGGTTTCAAACCTACTAGTCTTTTCTAGAATACAATAGTGAAATGATATTTCGAAAACGGAACCCGTTAGCCGTATCCTTGGATCGAACGAGCGAGTTCAATATTCGAATAATCAGTTCATTATAGCATTCTTGAAACGACTAGCGGATAATCAGTTCATTAATGCAACTTGAGGGGTACGCTTCACTTAGTTTGACTGTAAAATTTGCCGCCTAGCACTAACGGCTCTTGTTTTCTCCTTTTCTCGTAAGAGTCGTGTTTGGCCTGTCTACTTTATTTACCATCATTAAGGTAGATTGTTATAAAAACCCATTCATCAGCGCGGGGAAACCCATCAATTTTGACAGGTTTAATTACCTCCTTGACAGATATGTAACAGGCTAATCACCAAGGGGCGGAACGGTACATTAAAAACAATGTCTACAGGCTCCCCCGCGTCCCACTCGCTTCGCTCACCGAGTCACGATGCTCCGACTTCCACTCGCTCGCCGAATTTTTTTTTTTCCGACCTCGCTGGGAGCCTGTTCGCAGGCTAAAGCAGCGCCAGCAGCACCAATCTTATTAATCCTCAGACCCAGCTGTGTCAGTGTTGTGTTGACTTTCATTGCCTCAGCAAGGGAAGCAGCGCCAGCAGCACCAATGTTATTCGAATGCAGATCCAGCTGTGTCAGTGTTGTGTTGACTTTCATTGCCTCAGCAAGGGAAGCAGCGCCAGCAGCACCAATCTTATTACTTCTCAGACCCAGCTG
>JAHPZR010020346.1:10000-13641 GCA_019787425.1 Platygyra sinensis | reverse complement strand
AAACACTGCACTTCTTTGTCTGTTGTGTGAAGAATGTCATGGCATTTTTCCAGAAAGTAGTACTCAATTGTACGAAGATATAATAGAGTGTGTTCTGAGAAGATTCAGGAGAAAGAGAGGATTAGCAGAAACCAGTGAGAAACTGACTGAACTATACAAAACGGAACTAAAATTGCTTGGCCAAATAGCTTTGAATGGTTTGCACGAAGGCAACTTGGACTTTGACGAACATGAACTTAGAAATCATAATGTTGAATTATCTGGATTTGGATTTCTGTCAGTGCAGCCCGGAGGCAGCAAATTGAGACCATGTCGTCGTTACGCGTTCCTACATAAAAGTTTCCAAGATATTTTTGCCGCCTATTATCTTTGCAGTGCGCTTCTCAATCAAGAAATTACTCCCGAAAGCTTGGTTTCTGACGAGAGCTATTTCAATGAGCTGAAACAGGTGCTTTTGTTTTCATGTGGCATTCTAGCAGTCCAGTGCCAAGAAACAGCTGTAAATCTTATGACAAACATAACAGCACAAGTCAATACATTTGGCGAGAAATTTGTGCCTATTGCATTAGAATGCATTGCCGAAAGCAAAAGAGAACAAGGTAATGTTCATGTAAAGCTGGCTCGTGTTTTTGGCTCAGATCTTAAACTTCAAAATGCTGAGGTCAAATACACAACTTTAGGAAAAGTTCATATTGCTTCTCTTGCTGAAACAATGAAAGTCAACACAACACTGACACAGCTGGTTCTGTTCGATAATAACATTGGTGCTGCTGGCGCTGCTTCCCTTGCTGAGGCAATGAAAGTCAACACAACACTGGCACAGCTGGATCTGGAATCGAATAACATTGGTGCTGCTGGCGCTGCGTCCCTTTCTGAGGCAATGAAAGTCAACACAACACTGGCACAGCTGGGTCTGCAATCGAATAACATTGGTGCTGCTGGCGCTGCTTCCCTTGCTGAGGCAATGAAAGTCAACACAACACTGACAGAGCTGGATCTGTATTTCAATAACATTGGTCCTGCTGGCGCTGCTTCTCTTGCTGAGGCAATGAAAGTCAACACAACACTGACACAGCTGGATCTGCATTCGAATAACATTGGTGCTGCTGGCGCTGCTTCCCTTGCTGAGACAATGAAATTCAACACAACACTGAATAAGCTGGCTCTGCATTTCAATAACATTGGTGATGCTGGCGCTGCTTCTCTTGCTGAGGCAATGAAAGTCAACACAACACTGACACAGCTGGATCTGCATTCGAATAACATTGGTGCTGATGGCGCTGCTTCCCTTGCTGAGGCCGTGAAAGTCAACACAACACTGACAAAGCTGGCTCTGTTCCATAATAGCATTGGTGATGCTGGCGCTGCTTTCGTTGCGGAGGCAATGAAATTCAACACAACACTGATACCGCTGAATCTGGAAAACAATAACATTGGTGATGCTGGCGCTGCTTCCCTTGCTGAGGCAATGAAAGTCAACACAACACTGATACAGCTGAATCTGTTCGATAATAACATTGGTGATGCTGGCGCTGCTTTCCTTGCGGAGCCAATGAAAGTCAACACAACACTGATACATCTGGATCTGGACAAAAATAACATTTGTGATGCTGGCGCTGCTTCCCTTGCTGAGGCAATGAAAGTCAACACAACACTGATACAGCTGAATTTGTTCGATAATAACATTGGTGATGCTGGCGCTGCTTCCCTTGCTGAGGCAATGAAAGTCAACACAACACTGACAAAGCTGGTTCTGTTTTATAATAGCATTGGTGATGCTGGCGCTGCTTTCCTTGCAGAGGCAATGAAAGTCAACACAACACTGATACAGCTGAATCTGGACAACAATAACATTGGTGATGCTGGCGCTGCTTCCCTTGCTGAGGCAATGAAAGTCAACACAACACTGACACGGCTGAATCTGCGCAATAATAACATTGGTGATGCTGGCGCTGCTTCCCTTGCTGAGGCAATGAAAGTCAACACAACACTGACACTTAATTATTGGTAGCAATGGCCTTTGACCGTCTGTGTATCAAATATTACTAGCTAATAGGGGAGCTCAATTAAAAGTCTTTAATTCAAGGACTTTTTAAACATATCCAAAACTACAAATTATGTTACACTTTTTGAGTACATTTTTTTGAGACAATTATTTAGTTAGTCGGTGTTTTCAATGTTAAAATTCATTTCTAGTTATTCCTCTTTTTTTTTTAGTTAAAAGTCCTTTGGGCTGCCTCGTGTCATTAGTGATGGTGTGCGTTGGTAGTGAAACATCAGAAAATGAACAAGTTGAGTAAAGTAAGGTTCATTTAGGATTATCTGAAATCACTGGGATCATAGTGCTTCTGAAGAAGTCGTCTTTTAGTCGTGGACACACGAAGCCTTTTAACGACTATCAGAATTTAAGCAATCAGTAAAAAGCGATCTTGCTAAAGATTATTATTAGTTACATGTTCTTTGATAGTTCTTATATGTAATGTAATGTTAATATGTGCTATTTGTTGTCAGTTAATAATTATTTGCTTCTCTTATATTAATATTTTTTAGAAAACAGTCCTAAAGAAAATACGCGCGCTGATTGGTTAAAATATTTGCCCGAGAAGCGAAGCTTTAAGGGCAAATACGCTAGTTTTAAGAACATCAAACTTTTAAGGGGCAACTATCAGACCGATAGTTCCGAGACAGAAACACTCTATTGTCTTTATTGCTTACCACTAAATTCTCTTCTGCGCGCTAGTTAAAATCAGTTGAATTATTTTCAACTTCTTGAGATGAAAGCCGTGAAAACCAAACGAAAAATTTGAAAAAAAAAACAGACGAAACCCCCTTAATACAATTTGAATTGCTTATTTTCTACAAACCCGCTTTTTTACAGGAAATTTTCGCGGACGACTACTATCTATCCGGTTATTTTCGTCCGACGAGCACTAGGAGCTGATAGTGTCTCATCGAGGATGAACACTATCGCGTCATGTGATCAATTTAAACCAATAATCCGAGAAAATTTAGTGGTGAACTATAATCTTTGATAGTGAGTAGCGTAGCAGTGTGCTCTTGTTAACAAAATGACGCCCTCTGGGCGTTTTCGAAGTATCTGAAGATGATTTAGATAAAGTTTTGAACGACTTGTAGATTTATAGTAAACTGACAATAAGATTAATCGATTTCTGTGCATGAAAGAAATCTCTAGCTCATAATCTAACTGTTTAATAGAAACACTCATGAAACACAGAACTAGCACAAGCTGTTGACGTAATGATGGCACGAACAAGGAGTCACAAAGTTTGCTTTTCTTTCGTTTTGGATTACCTCGACGATGGAAAGATAAAACAAAAATTGAGTGACGAGCAGTTCAAGGCCCAGTTTCATTTTTTAAACCAGCGAGACACGTTTGCGTGCTTTGCGACCGATAAGAAAACTCTCATGTACCAGTCAATTCCAAAACCGCCCATTCCCCCCCCCTCCCCCCGGGCAATCCCCGGGCATTTGACTCGCGTTAAACTCCGTACAATGGGGAATTTGACCCAAAATGAGGAAATCACCGTGCGTAGTCAAGTGAGCTGGTAAGCCTAATCGCTCGATCTAATCTCGGTTTTTCGATGTTTCCTGTTTGAGTGAAAGGTTTTATATTCGTCACG
>JAHPZR010020346.1:0-2500 GCA_019787425.1 Platygyra sinensis | reverse complement strand
ATATACATCATATAACTGCGCGAACATAGGACCACACTCGTACTCAAACCTCGAGAAAACAATTGATATGTTCGCCCATCGGCAACGGCACTGCAAGTACAGTTCGTTGTGCCCCAGGCACCAGTACCAACTGCCCCGAGATCGGCATCAATACTTTTTTGACTTGTGTTCCGGTACCAATACAAACTGCCCATTGGCATCAATATCTCTTTAACTTAGAATGGATTGAAACTAGTCTGACAGCAATAATGTAACCATCTCAGTGGATGGAATCAATTAGTGATTTCTCAGCTCTTCTACGACAACAGGTGTGATTACCTTTAAAATAGTGAAAGTCCTTGACCATCGTAGCATAACGTTGCATAGTAATGGCCAGAAAGTAGCAGAAGGCCACACATGGATCACCAGGGTGACCGATGCATCGTGTAAACTGATGTAGCTAAGCACCCTGCTACCAACAGGAGGAACTACTAAACAATTTTTCCCTTCCCATGACTGAAAATAAGCATCCACGGGCATTCCAATAGCGAAATAATCCTGTGAATGAGGACCTCATATGAATTCCATGCAGTCGGTAAGGTGCCAATCATTACTGATAATCCTTGATTGTGCTAATGAAATCGCAGCTTGACTATTCAATTCTCTTGGACTCCACTGTACATGCAAATCTATATTATGGTGGTAGCAATATGAAAAACCGCTGTTAACCAAATGGTACAATTGAAGTGTCATCAGTGCTTCCAACATCCACAATTCTGGCGGTAGCTAGCCTGATTATTCGTAAACCATTTCACGCGTGAACCAAAGAGTTCCTCACTAAAGGTTTGTAATGAGTTCACGATGAGTCGAGGTAAGTGCCCTTTATTCAGTCTGTGAAGATAGTATGATTAGCAGTCTGCTTATTTTCTGCTTATTACCCCTTATAAGCGCTCCACACGCGTAACTGCCGGCATCAGAATAAACAATTTTACGGCTATGAAAAACAATCGGCTTGAAAAACTGTTTCATATTTATAACCAATTAATTTTCCTATCAGAAGCAGTGTCTAGTTATGATACTGGCCAATCGATTCAAAACTGGGCTTATCGACGTAACTGAACCGACGAAAGACGATAAACGTGTGCAGAAACCGATGGTTCGGATGGAATATCACGAATAATAGAAGTGGCTTTGCCAATATTGCCTTCTTTGATGGAAATGGTGCCATGCTCACAATCCCAAGTGATTCCGAGCCATACAGGTTTTTGTACAGGAACCCAAATGCTCTTCCCTCCTTTGAAGACAAAACCTGCGGCACATAATCGCATATGATGTGAAGCAAAATCGGCTTTTTCAAAGGAATCCCCCAAATCTAAACAGTCGTCTATAAGTAAACCAAAGAATGGAAACTTTTTCATCTCCAGTGCTTGACCAGCGGTCTTTAACAATTGTGTAGAAATGTAGGGAGCAGTAGACAAACCAAAAGAGAGTATATTAAACATGAAGAACGTTCCTTACCAGCAGAAAAAGTCCATGCAAAACCCAAGTATATTCAGTGATGGGGACGGATATCCACTCTTTAAATCAAACTTGATCGCGTATCTGTCGTAAGGAAAATATTCCAAAGCCTTTTTCGGTTATCCTCATATTTGTTTATGAACTTGAAAAGGTGATGATAAATTAATCTTAAATCAAGAATGAGCCTTTTCTTCCCGGAAGGCTGACTAGACACTGACAGAGGATTAATATTGTGCAAGTCCGAGGAATTGACTTCTGAAATTCTAGTATCCCGAATGAGTTCCAATATGGCTTCAGTGACGAAATCGCAATTATTAAACGAGTAATAATTGTTTTTGGACCAGACGGTTGGACCAGGACGAGGACGGTTGGAAAGCCTGTCACCAGTTTTCAGGAAAAGCAACTTAGAAAAGCGCTCTGAATCATCCCTTTGAAAAATAATTGAAAGTTGTCATAAACTCTTATAACGCAGTTGTTTTGTTATGATCTGCTGCCTGGATACCCGAACGTTCGTTCCTGCCTTGAATATATCCATGGCTAGGTGAGTTCCAACTAAAATGGCCAATAATTAGGTTCTCAGGAATTTGAATTCTCTTAGCTGTTAACTGACGTATTGATATGGGATGAGACACCAGATGACGGTGTGGTATACCCCCATTCCTGATCTCAGCCATACCGCAATTTTTGCGCTGCGCGTTGCGTTCGAACCTTTCAGAATTTGATTACAAATAATCTGTAATTGAGATCACTCTTGTTTCCGGGCGTTCATTGCGCTTTATTTCTATTGAGTGTTTTCTAAAAAAGTCTGACTTTATCATGGTACACTCTTTTCCTCCTGCAAGATCTGATAATTTCTTTTTTGTTAATTGCCGTTTGAGCCTGAAATTATAGGACCCTGGCCAGTCACACCTTTGTTTTGTTTACATACGAGAGTTTGGATATAGTGCTACTACACGTTATATCAGTTAACCCAAAACCCACCAAATCGCTAACAGTAGCCATT
>JAHPZR010020344.1:32500-35639 GCA_019787425.1 Platygyra sinensis | reverse complement strand
TAGCGCTAACTTGCGAGTATCGTTACAAGCTTGTTGCATGCAAATTATAAAGAAAATCTAATGACTACATTTTCTGCAAATAAACAAAACCGATTTTAAACACCTGTTTCTATTTGATCATGTTGCCATGGCAACGGTACATACGTCAGCTTAATTATCAAAAAGTTGAAGTTTGTGTCGTTAACTTGCTTGCTGCCATTTTTGGTGACCAACAGAATCAAGGGTTTTAGAGAAAAATGTAAATGAAACAGAGGTATCAAAAACTGTGTTCAGCCACCTTAAATTCGGCCACTTCATCACCATTTGCAAGCAAACTGTCACTTAGTACAAACCAGTTACATTAAACGAATTAAATTGTTCTTGTTTTTGCCATATAGTAGACATCTTATTAACCGAGCTAAGTCGGTCTGTATGGGAGAATCTTGACCTCAGTCGTGTGTACAGACCTCACTCCGTTCGGTCTGTTCTTACGACCTCAGTCAAGATTCTCCCATACAGACCTCCTGCTCGGTTAATAAGAGCTAAGTGCAAATGCATGATAATAGATATTAACGCGAGCGAACGGACGAGTGAGTGCCAGGGATAGCCTCGTTCGCATTACAGAGAGCGATGTAGTTGAAGAGAGAATAAGATGAGTGACTTTAAAATTCCGGGTTCATTGTATGAATTTAATGATTTAGGTTGAGATTCGACAAAACTGAGTGCTGTTCAGCGATAAAGTATGTATCGGGCATGACTGAATCGATCAATAATGCATTTGCGATTAGTTCGTTCCAAAAAAAAATTGCGGCGGGATGTTTTTATGACTAATTTGATAAATGTCCAGCATAAAAACCATCGCGTTGCAAACGCATTGCGCTACGAAGTGATTATGGAATTCATGCCGATACAAAACTTATTAGTCACGATTCTGCTTTTTCGCATGCTAGCATCTTACTATAATCGGAATTTATTTGGCAGCTATGAAAGTTGTTGGCGTTAAATTTCCATGGGGATATTGACGTTTTTCTGTAGTAACGATTTATAAAACTGTTCTTTGGCTGTAGAGCATGAATGGCGCCAATTGCAAACGCTCAAACAGATCAGATGCAAGCGTTAGGGCACTTTCACGGTTATGCGTTAGATTTTATTCACAGCCGTTAAATGGTTGCGGATCGTTTTTTATGAGCCGTTAAGCAGAATTACCAAACCGTTAGACCATTAGGGCAAATCATTAGAACGTTTTAACGAGCCGTTAGGCAAAACTTGCTAGCCGTTAGAACGTTAGCACAAAGCATTAGAACGCTTTGACGGCCGTTAACTATCCGTTAGTTATCCGTTAGCTTTTAGCCGTTTAACGGATAAGCGTTAAAGTATGTTTTCCTGTGAACAGTAACATATATAATATCACACAATGAAATTGAATCTCCTCTTTCCTGGTTTCTGTTGTCTATTTGGCCCATTTCATCATTTTTGGTGGGTTTTGAGGTGTTTGGTCATAGCTTTCTATCGACAAAGTCAAGGCTGGGCAGAGCTCTTTCAAAACATCTGAACCACGAGACTAGTTTCTCACCAGAGTTTAGATCTGCTGCCTGGTTTTCCCTTCCAATGCAAAGGCTAGTCCATTTGCCCCCTTTTCCGGTCAGCTTGGAAGAATTTTTCCTCCTTTCCATTCCAATTGGAACAATTTTTGCTTCATTACTAGAGCTTTGAATTTTTCCTCTGCACTCTGTGACTGTCCTTTTCAACTACAGCACAGATTAAAATCAACATTAGCAACCACTCTAGCATGACAACTGTGCCTTACCAGACCTGTGGTGTCATGGAGAGAGGGTTATATTTGTAATGGAAATTTTTGACTGTGGACCCACCTAAAACAATGAATAGACCAAATGGACAATAGAAACCAGGTAAGGGGAGCATATTTTCTTTATTCTATTCCCAAAAGGTAACATTTTACTTCATCATGCAATTTTATCCATCATTAAAAATTCCCGACAATGCCTTGGAGAACGCCCAACTCTCAACAGCCAAAAGTGTAACACAACACTGTGCACTTTAGGAATTAAGACATGTGTCACTCACAACACAGCTTTATTTATCCCTTATTTAAAATTAAAATTAGATTAAATTACAGTGACATAGACATTAATTAATTTAAAAAAATAAGGGTAACTGACAACCTGAAATAACCTGAAATGGTTATAAATGCCAGGTTGCCAGTTAATTATATATATATATTACAATTAGAAGTCGGTAGCTAATTAAGTAAACACACGCACAGACACATAAAATACAACAAAAGAAACTAAAGACACATTGACACATTCGTTGAATTATGAGTTTCAGGATGCCTGTGGCTGCACCAGTGCAAGGCCAAACAAGGACACATTGTTTTGGCAAACACAAGGGTCACGCATGCGAATGAAAAATAATAAAATGACTTGCAAAGAAATCTGGGGAAGAGTTTTTTTTTAAATAAACTTTAGTTTTTGCATAATTGTGATCTGACAGTGTTAGGAGCTACATGTAAATTTTGACAGTACTTGCCATTCGGGCGAGTGACTCTCAATTTATGCACTTGCCTGATGAAAAGTTTACTTGTCCAGAACATAGTTGGTGGAGGGGACTTTTCAAACCAGCAATGCCTAGAAAGATGCCTCCCATCTCCCCCATAAAATATCTGCAATGATTAGGAAACCATATATATATGTTTTTCGCTATCTCAGAATCACAGATGTCTAGCTTGCCATTTCGTGTTTAGCTTTTGTGGTCTAGTTCATTTACATGATGCATAGTTAGGATGGAGGACTGATTTTAATGATTTTTTGTTTGTTTCAATGATCTTTTGGCACTGCTTGGAAATATTTTCACATTTCTGTAGTTTTAAGAAAACTCCATTTCCTTTTGAAGAAAACTAAATTTCAACTCAATTGTAAGCTACATCACAACAACAACAAACAACAACAATAACAACAACAATCTTTATTCGTGCCCAGAAATTACACAGTATAGACTTAAATACAAGAGATAAAAAAAATTACAAAAGAAAAGAGCACAGCCACTTAGAAATAGCAAGGCTAATCAAGCTAAGTGGCTGGGCCAAGCGGAATGAAATTTGCTAATACGCTTACTGAACAAAGAAACAATGGACACAATT